>NC_059640.1:4136685-4151685 GCF_020424385.1 Procambarus clarkii | reverse complement strand
ACAAAGAAATTAGTGAAATCCTAAAAAAGCAGTATGAGGACATGTTTAGCACTCCAATAAACAACATGAAGGTGGAAGATCCAGACAATTTCTTTATGCGGGATATTCAAACCCCTGTAAATATAACTGATATAAACACGAGCGCACTAAATTTTGAAAAAGAAATTGAAAACATGCCCATGCGCTCGGCCCCAGGTCCAGACTCATGGAATTCAATATTTATAAAGAAATGCAAAGTGCCAGTAGCACAGGCACTCAGCATAGTGTGGAGGAAGAGCTTGGACACGGTTTAGATACCAGATGCACTTAAAGTAGCAGACATAGCCCCTCTACACAAGGGAGGGAGCAAAGCATTGGCAAAAAATTATAGATCAGTTGCACTAACATCGCACATCATAAAAGTATTTCAGAGAGTGATTAGGAGTCAGGTCACCAATTTCATGGAGACCAATGACCTTCACAACCCAGGCCACCATGGATTTCCAGCGGGATGATCGTGCCTCTCACAGCTACTTGAGCACTACGACAAAATCACTGAGGCATTAGAAGAAAAACAGAATGCTGATGTGATATACACGGACTTCGCAAAGGCTTTCGATAAATGTGACCATGGCGTGATAGCACACAAAATGAAGTCAATGGGAATAACCGGTAAAGTAGGACGCTGGATACTCAGTTTTCTGTCAAACAGGACTCAGCGAGTAACGGTCAACCATATAAAATCTAGTCCAAGTGCAGTGAAAAGCTCTGTACCTCAGAGTACAGTCCTCGCTGCTTTTCCTTATTCTCATATCAGATATAGACAAAAATATAAGTCACAGCTTCGTATCATCCTTTGCAGATGACACAAAAATCAGTATGAAAATTACCTCGGCTGAGGACATTGAAAAACTTCAAGCTGAAATTAATAAAGTTTTCGACTGGCATCAGAAAATAACATGATGTTTAGCAGTGATAAATTCCAGGTACTCAGGTACGGTAAAAATGAGAACCTTAAACATAATACAGAGTACAAAACACAATCAAATGTACCCATAGTAGGAAAACAGCATGTAAAGGATTTGGGAATAATAATGTCTGACGACCTAACGTTTAAGG
This sequence comes from Procambarus clarkii, assembly GCF_020424385.1. Classification (NCBI taxonomy): domain Eukaryota; kingdom Metazoa; phylum Arthropoda; class Malacostraca; order Decapoda; family Cambaridae; genus Procambarus; species Procambarus clarkii. The sequence continues at coordinate 4,150,587 of NC_059640.1, read as the reverse complement.
AGCATAACCAAGCAAATATTGCGACAGCCAGAAAAATGATAGGATGGATTACGAGAACTTTCAAATCCAGGGATCCCATCACAATGGTTGTACTCTTCAAGTCACTTGTGTTGTCCCGTCTTGAGTACTGCTCAGTACTCACTTCCCCCTTCAGAACAGGAGCGATTGCTGAAATAGAGGGAATACAGAGAACATATACGGCACGCATAGACGCAATAAAGCACCTAAATTATTGGGATCGTCTCAAAGCCCTACAAATGTACTCACTAGAAAGAAGACGAGAGAGATATCAAATAATATACACCTGGAAGATACTGGAGGGCCAAGTACCAAATCTACACAGTAAAATAACAACGTACTCTAGTGAACGATATGGAAGAAAATGTAGAATAGAACCAGTGAAGAGCAGAGGTGCCATAGGCGCAATCAGAGAACACTGTATAAACATCAGAGGTCCGCGGTTGTTCAACGTCCTCCCAGCAAGCATAAGAAATATTGCCGGAACAACCGTGGATATTTTCAAGAGGAAAGTAGATTTATTCCTCCAAGGAGTGCCGGACCAACCGGGCTGTGGTGGGTATGTGGGCCTGCGGGCCGCTCCAAGCAACAGCCTGGTGGACCAAACTCTCACAAGTCAAGCCTGGCCTCGGGCCGGGCTTGGGGAGTAGAAGAACTCCCAGAACCCCATCAACCAGGTATCAACCAGTATTTGCTTCCACAACCTGTTCCTGAAGTGCATTCTATTTTCCCACTACTCTCACCCTAAAAGAAAACTTCCTAAGATCTTTTGAGACTCATCTGAGTTTCAAGCTTCCATCCATGTCCCCTCGTTCTGTTACTATTCCATGTGAACATTCCGTCTATGTCCACTCTGTCAATCCCTCTGAGTATTTTATACGTTCCTATCATGTCCCCCCTCTCCCTTCTTCTTTCTAGTGTCGTAAGGCACAGTTCCCTCAGGCGCTCCTCATACCCCATCCCTCGTAGCTCTGGGACGAGTCTCGTTGCAAACCTCTGAACCTTTTCCAGTTTCATTACATGCTTCTTCAGATGGGGACTCCATGATGAGGTGGCATACACTAAGACTGGCCTCACGTAGGCAGTGTAAAGCACCCTAAATGCCTCCTTACTTAGGTTTCTGAATGATGTTCTACCTTATGCCAGTGTAGAGTACGCTGCTGTCGTTATCCTATATATATGTGCCTCAGGAGATAGATTAGGTGTTACGTCCACACTCAGGTCTCTTTCGCACGTCGTCACAGGTAGGCTGTTCCCCTTCATTGTGTACTGTCCCTTTGGTCTCCTATCTCCTAGTCTCATTTCCATAAATTTACATTTGCTCGTGTTGAATTCCAGTAGCCCTTTCTCTGACCATCTATGCAGCCTGTTCAGGTCCTCTTGGAGGATCCTGCAATCCTCATCTGTCACAACTCTTCTCATCAACTTTGCGTCATCCGCAAACATCGACATGTAGGACTCCTGTAAACATGACGTTAACATATACAAGAAATAGAATTGGTCCCAACACCGATCCTTGAGGTACTCCGCTTGTTACTGTTCGCCAGTCCGACTTCTCGCCCCTTACCGTAATTCTTGGGCTCCTTCTTGTTAGGTAGTTCCTTATCCATGCTAGGACCTTTTTCCCCACCCCCGCCTGCCTCTAGAGCTTGAACAGCAGTCTCATGTGCGGTACTGTATCAAAGGCTTTTTGGCAGTCCAGAAATATGCAGTCTGCCCAACCATCTCTGTCCTGTCTTATCCTCGTTATTTTATCATAGAATTCCAGGTTTGTTAGGCACGATTTCCCTGTCCAGAACCCATGCTGATGTTTGTTCACAAACCTAATGTTCTCCAGGTGTGCAACTAGTCGCAGCCTAATTATTCTTTCCAGTATTTTTCAGGGGATGCTTGTCAGTGATACAGGTCTATAGTTAAGTGCCTCCTCCCTATCACCTTTCTTGAAGATCGACATTTGCCTTATTCCAGCAACTGGGCAATTCTCTCGACATAAGTGACTCATTAAAGATCATTGCCAGAGGCACGCTGAGGGACTGCGCTGCTTCTTTTAGTATCCACGGTGATACTTTGTCTGGTCCAACTGCTTTAGTTGCATCTAGAGTTGTCAACTGTTTCATTACCTTCTCTGCTGTCACCTCTATATCTGATAGTCTTTCATCTAGGGTAACCCCTTCCAACAATGGGAGCTGCTCAGGCTCGGTAGTGAACACTCCATGGAAACTGGCATTCAGTGCCTCACAGATTTCCTTGTCACTTTCAGTATATGCCCCTCTGTCTTCCTTAGTCTTGTCACTTGGTTGTTCACCAACATTTTTCTTCTTATATGACTGTGTAGTAACTTAGGTTTTTTCACTTTGATTGCAATATCGTTCTCATAGTCCCCTTCCGATGTTCGTCTTATGTTAATGTAATCGTTCCTAGCTCTGTTGCATCTGATCCTGTTGTCTTCTGTCCTTTGTCTTCTGTACTTCCTCCATTCCCGCCTGCTGGCCATTTTTACTTCCTGACACTGTCTATTAAACCATGGGTTATTATATTCCTTCTTATTTTTTCCCTTTACTGTTGGTATAAATCTCTCTTTGGCCTCCTGGCATTTCTGTATGACTAGGTCCATCATATCTTGGACTGTTTTTCCTCTAATTTTTTCCTCCCATTGCACTTCACCCAGATAGTCCCTTATCCTCTTATAGTCCCCTTTCCTGTAGTCAACTCTCCTTTCCCAGATCTATTGTCTCATGGTCATAAGTTTGAATTCCATCATGTAGTCAAAGACTAGGACACAATGGTCACTGGCCCCTAGAGGTATTTCATGCTATAAATTCTCGATATCTTCTACGTTTTGGGTGAAAATCAGGTCTAATAGGCTCGGTGCATCTCCTCCTCTTTCCCTTGTGTCTTCCTTCACATGTTGTGTTAGGAAATTCCAGTCTATAACATCTACTAATTTTGCTCCCCACGTTTCGTCCCCTTAATGGGGATTCCTTGATTTCCAATTTATCTCTCGATGATTTAGGTCCCCCATGATCAGCAGCTTTGCTTTCATTCTGTGGGCTAGTGTTGCTGCCTTCTGCAGTTGATCTATACATGCCTTGTTATTGTCATCATACTCCTGCCTGGGTCTTCTACTGTTTGGTGGGGGATTGTAGATTACCAAGATCACAATCTTCCTCCCATCTACTGTCAGAGTTCCATGTATGAAGCTTGTGCACTCATTGGTAACCCGATTTCCCAGGTCTTCAAACTTCCATTTCCGCTTTATTAGGAGTGCCACTCCCCCTCCCTGTCTCTGTGTCCTCTCTTTTCGTATCACCTGGTACCCTTCAGGAAAGATTGCATCTGAGATCATGTCGTTAATTTTAGTTTCCACAATTGCAACTATGTCAGGATCTGCTTCACTCACACTTTCTTTTATCTCTTCTGCTTTATTAGATACCCCATCAGCATTGGTGCACCAAACCTTGAGATTCTTCATGGAAACTCTTGTACCAGAGTTCGCCCGTTCTCTGGGGTCTGGGGGGATCTGGGGGGTGTCTGGGGGTGACTGGGGGCAGGGGGGATCTGGGGGGTGTCTGGGGGATAACTGGGGGCGGGGAGGATCCGTGGGGATGTCCGGGGGGATCCGGGGGGTGTCTGGGGGGGTCCGGGGGGTGTATGGGGGTGAAAGAGGTCAGGAGGGGTGCTTGGGGGCTAATGGGGGCTGGGCTTCTAGGAAGGTAGGTAGGAGGGTCTGGGGTAGGGCCTGGGTAGGTAGGTCTGGAGTAGGAAGGGCATACTGGGTCTGAAGATTAGGGAGGGTCTGATAGGCATAGCGGGATTGGGAGATAGCGAAAGGTTGGGAGTCAGATAGAGGTTGAAAGGTTGGGAAGGGAAAGGATAGAGGGGGTGGGGGGAACCTCCCATCCCCCTCACAAGGGTGGGGGGTCACATGGAAGGAGAGGGGATGAGGAGGGGTGAGGGCTGGGTAGGTTTTGGGTGTTGAGGGGATGAGGGCTGGGTGGGTTCTTGGGGTTGAGGGGATGAAGGCTGGGTGGGTTTTGGGGGTTGAGGGGATGAGGGCTGGACGGGTTTTGGGGGTTGAGGTGATGAGGGGGTCCTTGGAATGTGGGATGAATTTGACTGCAGTGGGGTCAGAGGGGGTCAAGGGAGGTGTTGGGGAGATAAGCAGGGGCAGGCAGGGCTAATTTAGGGAGGCAGTGACCTGAGAAGGTGTGAGCTGGTTAGCATGGGGTGGATTAGCATTGGGGTGTGTAGCTATGCTCAAATGGGAAGAGTTGTATTGTTGTTTGCTTGCTCTGTGGGCTATCTGCTTCTCCTTCGTCATGAATTTGTCAATATATACGTTGTAGTAATTTTCGGTACCTCTGAGTGTTTGTGATGCAGTATGTAATCCACTGCCTCTTCGTTAGTGAACTGTACCAGGACAGGTCGTTTTCTGTTACAGTTGTATGGCCCAATGCGTCGGTGGAATTGCACCTCATTCCCTGCCATCTGGGCTCTCATGTCTCTCAAGATCCCCTATAGCTCCAAATCCTCAATCTCCATCCTTTCCTGCCTCGATGGTGCCCTGGCTTCAAGCATTCCATGGATTATGCTTGTCCTCTCTCTCAGTTCAGGGTCATGCTGGTGGCCCCCTCCCTGGCTGACCCCCACCCCTCCCACTCCCGCTACTCCACCTACTATTACTCCCCCTTCCCCTGCCCAGCTTCCCTTATTCCTGCCACATTCATTAGTAAGCCTAGATATTTCTCCTTGCCATTCTGCCCTGCTCTTCCTGATTTCTTCTTGAATATAATCCATAAACTCTTGTTTGAGTCTTTGAACCTCGTCCTGTATCTTATTAAAGACTTCACTTTTAATCCCCTGGATTAGATCATCTATCCAAACATCCCTTTTCCCTACAAATTTCCCAATCATCTTCTCCACAAACCTATCTTCTTCTTCAATCATAATACTGCTGGACCTAGACGCCCTTCCTGACCTAGTCATTGCTATAATGCAACCTTACCCACAGGGGTTCCAAGTATCTTACCGTCCTGCTAACACAATAGGTGAGTGAATCTCCAAGCGTCGTCCCACGTGGTGGTAGGAGGGTTGCTGCCGGGGGTGAGGTCACGGTCAGAGGTCGGTGAGGTCTGCTCCACACTGCCACAGTACTTCATCAACTATTTTCAATTATGCTACTTAAACTGATTTTCTTCACTACCTTATGGCTTTGGTCAAAACCCAAGGTTTTTTTCATTCACTTGTACACACTTTTTCACTTCGAAGTTGCCTGATTACCCCTCCCACTCTACTAGTGAACCAGGAGCTCCCAACCCACGTCCACCCAACACGATGGTCACAACACGTGTGTATGTGTGTGTGTGTGTGTGTGTGTGTGTGTGTGTGTGTGTGTGTGTATGTGTGTACTCACCTAATTGTACTCACCTAATTGTGCTTGCGGGGGTTGAGCTTTGGCTCTTTGGTCCCGCCTCTCAACCGTCAATCAACTGGTGTACAGATTCCTGAGCCTACTGGACTCTATCATATCTACATTTGAAACTGTGTATGGAGTCAGCCTCCACCACATCACTTTCTAGTGCATTCCATTTACTAACTACTCTGACACTGAAAAAGTTCTTTCTAATGTCTCTGTGGCTCATTTGGGTACTCAGTTTCCACCTGTGTCCCCTTGTTCGCGTCCCTCCAGTGTTGAATAGTTCATCCTTGTTTACCCGGTCGATTCCCCTGAGGATTTTGTAGGTTGTGATCATGTCCCCCCTTACTCTTCAGTCTTCCAGTGCCGTAAGGTGCATTTCCCCCAGCCTTTCCTCATAACTCATGCTCTCTTAGTTCTGGGACTAGTCTAGTAGCATACCTTTGGACTTTTTCCAGCTTCGTCTTGTGCTTGACAAGGTACGGGCTCCATGCTGGGGCCGCATACTCCAGGATTGGTCTTACATATGTGGTGTACAATATTCTGAATGATTCCTTACACAGGTTCCTGAACGCCGTTCTGATGTTAGCCAGCCTCGCATATGCCACAGACGTTATTCTTTTTTTGTGGGCTTCAGGAGACAGGTTTGCTGTGATATCAACTCCTAGATCTTTCTCTCTGTCTGTTTCATTAAGTACTTCATCTCCTATTCTGTATCCTGTGTCTGGCCTCCTGTTTCCACTGCCTAGTTTCATTACTTTGCATTTACTCGGGTTGAACTTCAACAGCCATTTGTTGGACCACTCACTCAGTCTATCGAGGTCATCTTGTAGCCTCCTACTATCATCCTCTGTTTCAATCCTCCTCATAATTTTTGCATTGTCGGCAAACATCAATGTTTGCCGACAATGTAAATATATTTATATGTAAATGATCTCCCTCTGGGAGATCATTTACATACACCAGAAACAGTATAGGTCCAAGGACTGACCCCTGCGGGACTCCACTTATAATGTCTCGCCAATCTGAGACCTCACTCCTCACACAGACTCGTTGTCTCCTGTTGCTTAGGTACTCCTCTATCCACCGGAGTACCTTCCCTTTCACTCCAGCCTGCATCTCCAACTTTCGCACTAGCCTCCTGTGTGGCACTGTATCAAAGGCTTTCTGACAATCCAAAAATATGCAGTCTCCCCACCCTTCTCTTTCTTGCCTTATTTTTGTTGCCTGGTTATAGAATTCAAGTAACCCTGTGAGGCAGGACCTGCCATCCCTGAACCCATGTTGATGCTGTTACAAAGTTCTTTCGTTCCAGATGCTCCACGAGTTTTTTTCGCACAATCTTCTCCATCAGCTTGAATGGTATGCAGGTTAGGGACACTGGCCTGTAGTTCAGTGCCTCCTGTCTATCCCCTTTCTTGTATATCGGGACTACGTTAGCTGCTTTCCAAATATCTGGCAGTTCCCCTGTAGCCAGTGGTTTGTTATACACTATGGAGAGTGGTAGGCACAGTTCTCTTGCTCCTTCCTTTAGAACCCAATGGGAGATTCCATCTGGGCCTATCGCCTTTGTCATATCCAACTCTAGTAAACACACAAACTCTATTAAACACACTGTGTGTGTGTGTGTGTGAGTAAATCACGAAAATTAACACGTGATGAAAAATGTGACAGTGTCAGACCACGGAGGAAGAATTGAAACAGGAATATCCTTAAGTACTTTCGTATATTAATGCATCTTTAGAAGGAATTCATTCCTTCTGAAAATGTATTAATATACGAAAGTACTTAAGGAAATTCCTGTTCCAATTCTTCCTCCGTGGTCTGACACCGTCATCTATATATGTATGTATATATATATATATATATATATATATATATATATATATATATATATATATATATATATATATATATATATATATATATATATATATATATAAATCTATATATATATATATATATATATATATATATATATATATATATATATATATATATATATATATATATATATATATATATATTTATTTAAAGGTTACAAAACATACAAGACAAATGCCTAAAGGTTATGGATCTCATGAAGCTCCTCCGCTTCATGAAAGGAACCGATAATGCAGCAAGCATTTCCCCTCTTGATCTCCACACTGAGGCGCTGAAACAAAAAACTGGAAACCCTTGGGTCTCTGGTGACGTCAATGAGCATGGAACCCAATTCTTTGAGAAATCCCAAGGCACTCTTGCCCCAGGGGCCATGAGTCTCAAACGCCATGGGAACAAAGAGGTATTGTCATTCCAGTTGCATGTACTTGAGTGATTTTGCTGTTTCCCTGTGGTTAGCCGCCCCACCTGCTTGATCAGCTCCAAAGTGTACATAGGTGTCACGCAGGGTGGATACACATGTGTAGTCCCACACCAACTGTCTACCCTCCTTCCATGAGTATATGGTGATGCCATCAGGGCGAAGTGCGGGGAAATCCGGGTTTTGGACCCCTTGGATGCGAGGTTCTCTCTCTGCTGGGCACCTAGCTGAGACGAGGCTTCTCTTGATGATGTCATTGACCTCGTTGTGTCTTGCATGCCAACCCTTTGTGCTTCCGCAATGCAACCCATGCAGTCCATATTGGTATGCTTCCACCCTGTTGCAAATACACTTGTATTCAGTGTGAATTGGGGCACCAAGGTGGAGGGCCACTACTACACAAAGGGATTCTGGATCTAGGCACGTGCCCATTGCTGACATGGGTACTGCCAGGAGGAAGTCTCCTGCATGGGGGGGGGGGGCACGCACTGCTCTGAGGCGGGCTTTCTCCTTGTCTGAGGTTGCGGTGCTGAGCATGGTCTCAGCTACTTTTTCCAGTAGAGGGTGGTCCCAGCTGGACTGTTTGTGTTGTTTTGTTGGCTTTATAATGGTTGCTGGGGCGGCAAAAAAACCCCACTGTTTTGAACATTCAGTGAAAGCAGGATCGTGTATTCCTGTTGAATCTATATATATAATGTGACGATAATCTCTTTCAAGAAAGATTGAGCCTGCTCTTCCGTACTTAAAGTCAACCAGCAAACTACCCAGCCTGCCTGCTCCTGATTGGTGACTCGCCGACCGCGCACCTGCACACTGCACCTCAGCGCCATCTACCTGAGTCGACGTCTGAGCCTGAAGCAGCCATCAACTTCAGAATATTCTTTGTGCTCTTAGAGTTGACATCTCTCTCTGGCATACTAAGCTCTCTGGCTTTCGTATACTAAGGGAGGTCTCAGCTAAAGCCAATATTCTCAGCACCATTTCACCATTATAATATTTAATCTATTGTGTTTTTGCATTTATCTTTGTCATTTTATTGCACCAGTCATTTACCCGAGATTTGTCTTTATTTTCATTTATGTATAAAGTAAATATATTAAAGTTTCATTGTTCATACTTTGTGTTTTACGTGTTCCTCCCTCTAACTTACCACAGACAACAGGCAAGCAGTCTATCATTTTTGAGTAAGTGTGACCAGGCATTGACATCTGCTATTGGAGGACTGCCGAACATCTATACTCCAACACTTTCCCGTCACTTTTAATGGGGGCCTGTCCGGGAGCTTCACTCAGGTACTAGTACCAGAATGTCAATTTGTGGTAAGCGTACTTCGCTTTGCTAAAGTTACTTTTCAATATTATCATTAATTTTTATATTTATACGGTGCTGTGTGTATTGTGAATTCCGAGAGTAGCATATGGTGAGTGTGGGATAACTTTGGATTACGTGGTGACTGGAGGCCGCAGTCATTCTCTTAATTGGTCATCTTTCCCTCCGTGTTATTACTCGTGTTTACCACCTTTTGTCCCTAGGATATTTCTCATATTATCGGCAGATCATCATTGTGGTACCCTGGTACTTTGGTTTGTCTTCGGGTCAAAGCACCCTATCTTCTGCAATCCGACCAAAGGAGGAAAAGAGGGCCATAGTTCCTCTAGCACGGACTACGTTGCTGAGTTGGGACCTCAGCAGCAGTTCTCGTCACCAGTTGACACTCGCACCCATACACGTGGGTCAGACATGAATATATTTACTTAGGTAGGGAATTACCTTTCTTTTTACAGAGCACAAAGTTCGCTGATTCTGTAAGTATCATATTCATTTAGTGGGAAGCCCTTGCTTATGTCCTATAGAGACCCGGCAAGGTATGGCTACATTCTTGGACTACCTAATTCACTTTTGGAGCAATTAAATGTTTCATTTGTTTTAGAAACTCAGTTTCATTTATTTAGTAGGATTTTCTTGCCCTTATTCTCTTACATTGAGTTCCGGGTACAAGATTTCCTGCGATTTTGATTGACTAATCATTTACCATCCTATAATTAACGTTAATTGTTAAAGATTAAAATTTCACAGGATAGTTACCAGTTGCCACGTTATCCTGTTTCTGACATTTACCATATCACAACTATATTCGTTGTACATTTATTTGCTATCTTTCACCATGTTTCGTCTCCAAGCTTTCCGTAACGATCCAGCAGGTGAAATAGGGACCTTATGTCGTGCCAAGAGGACCGAATTACAAACTCTTGCACACGAGTATCAACTAGATGTTCCCCATGGAGCCAACAAAAATGAATTACATAACTTAATCATGTATCACCTCTTAGATGAAGGGACAATTGACTCTGAAACTCACGAAACTTATTCTATTGCAGATAAACCTGATTTGGCAACTATGAAACTCAAACTTGAACTCGCCAAGCTCGAAAGGGAGCAGAGGAAAGAAGAGGCTGCCATCAGGAAAGAAGAACAAGAAAGAGAGGCGGCCCTAAGAGAAAGAGAGGCGACCCTAAGGGAAAGAGAGGCTGTAATCAGGAAAGAAGAACAAGAACGAGAGGCGGCCCTAAAAGAACGAGAGGTGGCCCTCAAGGAACGTGAGACTACAATACTCCGTGAGCGTGAGCGAGTACAGCTAGAAGCAATACATCGTCACCTGGAGATGCAACGCGAGCATGACAAACAGCAAGTGGATATGGCTATAGAATGTCATCAACGAGAACTCACGTTGGAGACTTCACACCACACTCAGTGCCAGCAAGCTACCGCTAGTCTTCCCGTAAGTTTCAATATCTCCCATGCAAGTAAGTTAATGCCACCTTTCCTTGAGACAGAGATTGATGTCTTTTTTACCACCTTTGAGACCCTAGCTAATCAACTTAGCTGGCTTGCTGATCAATGGTCTACACTTCTCAGAGTGCATCTTACAGGTAGAGCTGCAGTTACTCTCAGTACCTTAGCATCTGAGAATGACTACCAGACCCTGAAACAAGCAGTTTTGGACGCCTACCTTATCTCCACCAAAAGCTACAGACGAAAATTCCGTGACCATCTAAAGGCAAGTACCACCACCTCTCTAGAATTTGCCAATACCAAGAAAAGATATTTCATGATATGGCTGGAAGCAGCACATGTCTCCACATTTGCAGAACTCATCAACCTCATGCTAGTTGAGGAATTCTTGAGACGTATTCCCCCTTCCGTCCGTTTATATCTAGCAGATAAAGAAGAAACCGACTACATCAAATGTGCGAAGTCGGCTGACACCTACAGCCTCATCTACTGGCTGACACCATCACCACCTCCCAGTAGGAAGTCTTGGTACAGTTACGATAAAGTGAGTACAGAGGAAGCGAGCTCACAATTGTATTGTAAGTATTGCAAACTCTATGGACATACCATAGATAGATGTGTGAAGGCACAATACAAGAACAATGAATCTACTAAACCCAAACAGACTCCTCCTAAGTCCGGTAAGCCTGTGATGAATGTTGGTGTTTATGTTAATGATCTTTCTCTCTTCAGTAAACACCTGTATCCTGGAACTTTCTCTGCCAACGGTACAGATGCGGAGGGACGTTTCGAATTGAAGATCTTGAGGGACACAGCGGCTCTTCAGTTCATTATCTTGAAATCGGCTGTGTCTAACGTCACCTACACCGGGGAAACCGTCCTTATCACTGACCTCACTGCTACCACTCCATATCCACTCGCCAGAGTCCACCTGGATTGTCCCTTCGTGACTGGTGAAGTCCAAGTCGCCATCAGGGAAAAGCCTTTTCCCATGCCTGGAGTGCAACTTCTCCTGGGCAACGACTTGGCAGAAGATCTGCAACCGTCCAACCTGATCAGCACGGACAAACCCCAGGTGTGTACTTCTGTAATGGATAATCCCATCTTTGAATATGTTCCAGCAGAGGTTCAAGAAAGTGATAAAGTTTCTCCTCCGGTTTTGATGACCACCCGTGCACAAGCTGCACGACCGCAACCAGCTGATTCTACTGCTACAGCTGTCCCTCAAGACCCTCAGAATCTACCTCCAAATCTTACCAAGTTGGAGTTCCGTAAGTTACAGAGGGAAGATCAATCATTAACACCATTATTCTTACAGGCTGAGACTCAACCTGACAGTATCCCTGGGTTCTTCCTAGAGAATGAGTTGCTCTACCGCAGATACAGACCCAGCAAGCTGAAGGAGGATGACGATTGGGCCAATGTCGAACAACTAGTGATTCCCACCAGCATACGGCCCGATATTCTACACCTGGCCCACAGAGCTCTTTCTCACTATGGTTTCAACAAAACCTACCACGGAATCAGACAAGACTACTACTGGCCAGGTATGGTAAAAGACGTTAAAAAGTACGTACAACAGTGTCATACATGTCAGATGGCAGGTAAACCTAACATCTCTATTCCCCAGGCTCCACTAAAACCCATCCAGGTGCCTGCGGAACCTTTCCACAGACTCATCATGGACTGTGTTGGTCCTTTACCCCGGACCAGTTCTGGCAACGCATATATATTAACTATCATGTGTCCTACCACCAGATTCACCATAGCAGTTCCAGTAGAGAACATTACGGCTGCTACTGTGGTGAAAAACCTATTGAAGATCTTCACCCAGTATGGATTTCCAAGAGAGGTTCAAAGCGACTGTGACCCCAACTTCACCAGTGATCTCTTCAAGAAGACACTGGAGGAGTTCAACATCACACAGGTACTGTCCAGCCCCTATCATCCTGCTTTTCAGGGTTCTCTTGAACGTAGTCATCAGACTATTAAAGCACTTCTAAAGAAGTTCTGCAATGACACCTTGAAGGACTGGGATAAACAACTTGATCTCATTATGTGCATTTTCAGAAGTCTCCCCAATGAGTCTCTAGGACTATCTCCTTATGAGATGCTCAACGGACGTAAGTGCCGTACTCCTCTCAAAGCTTTCAAGGACTCTCTACGTAATGCCACCTTCAGTGACCCTCAGAATGTGCCTCAGTTTCTTCAGAACTTATAACACATTCTAGAGAGAGTATGTAAATTTGCTAATGAAAACCTATTGAAAACCCAGGAGAGGATGAAGACTCATTTTGACCAAAGCAGCAAATTAAGGAAATTTAAACCAGGAGATTTCGTGTTGGCATATTTTCCTATCCCTGGTTCTCAATTGGAAAACAAGTTTTCAGGACCCTACCGTATCAAGGAGTGCAGGAACAACCATAACTACGTTCTTGAGACTCCAGATAGGCGGTGGAAGACCCAGTTGTGCCACGTCAACCTCCTGAAGCAGTATCAAGGTATTCACCCCACTATGTTGGTATCAGTCTCGACAGTTAAAGGTCCATACCTCCACAGTGAAACCTTCCCTGCTTCTCCCGAAAGCATTAACATTGAGTCGGTGTTTTCCATATCAGAAATCCTACCTGATCTTCATCCCAATTTACAGGACTATAATAGTGCTCCTTTGCCATGTCTAATCCTATTCTCGCCTCGCCAGATATCACGAAGAATTTCATCCTCCATGTCGACGCCAGTGGTACCGGCATCGGGGGTGACCTGATGCAACAACGAGGCGAGGAGATTCTACCTGTTAGCTACTACAGCTACAAGGAACTACAGCACGATCGAAAGGGAGCTACGCATCGCCCTGAACTTGCAGCACTTCGAACCATACCTGAAAAGAGCTCGGTCTACCACCATCTACTCGGACCACATTCCCCTACGCTTCCTGCAGCAAGCCTAATTCAACAATCGACGGCTTCTACGATGTGCTTGATATCTGCAGAATTTCAACCTGGAGATCTCTACATCAAGGGGTTTGACAACATCATAGCAGACGCCCTCTCCAGTCTATGAGGTACAGGCTGCTCCACCTACCGCTCTACCTCCTGAAGACGTAACGTCACCCAGAACCGCAGGCTTTGGGGGAGAGTTGTGACGATAATCTCTTTCAAGAGAGATTAAGCCTGCTCTTCCCTACTTAAGGTGGCATATCGATGTAAAATTAAAAGTGGTTCAATTTGCTTATAAAGTTTTTTATGAAATGGTTATAGAAAGGGCTGCAGCTGGTCCAAGTTTCATCATCACACCCTAAACAGAAAAGGAGAAAAAAAATAAACAACGAATTATGCAACGAATTTTCAAATAGTTTCAGGGAACACATGTGTCA
>NC_059640.1:4124185-4131685 GCF_020424385.1 Procambarus clarkii | reverse complement strand
CGATTACGGCCATGGTTAACACCAGACTAAGAGAAAAACACAAAAAGAAGGTGGAGGCCAACACTGCAACTTGACCACCCATCCCCTTGGAAAGAAATGAGGCTTTTTATTGCATATTTTATACTTAATATCCTACCGCTTAATCCTTCTGACTATTCTAATCTAATCAATACCTGTTTCTGGTTAATTCTTTCCCAGGGGATGGGTGGTTAGGTTCCAGTGGTAGAAAATACAGAAGCACTCTTACCTGTTGTTTACCCTAATCATGTATTAACCTGTAGTTGTGTCTTATCATGGATCAATTTTTTGTTTACACCTATTATTGCTCGACCTGATGTTGACACCTGTCATTGCTCGACCTGTTGTTGACACCTATCATGGCTCTACCCATTATTTTCACCTATCATGGCTCGACCCATTGTTTGCACCTATCGTGGTTCGACCCATTATTTACACCTATCATGGCTCGACCCGTTGTTTACACTTATCATGGCTCGACCCATTATTTACACCTATCATTACTCGACCAATTGTTTACACCTGATATTACTGTACACTAGTTTTCATAAGTGTTCTTGGTTTATGTGTCCGTGTCTGTAATCACCTAGTTGTGCTTGCGGGAGTTGAGTGTGGGTGTGTACTCGCCTATTTGTGCCTGCAGGATCGAGCCTTGGCTCTTGGATCCCGCCTTCTAACCGCCGGTTGTTTGAAGCAATGACTCTTATCCTTCTTCTCTATCTTACCTAGTTTTAAAGCTATGAATAGTGTTTGCTACCACAACGTGCTCCCTTAGCTCATTCCATTTCCCAATACTCTCACACTAAATGAAAACGTTCTGACATCTCTATAACTCATCTGAGTTTCCAGCTTCATCCCATGTTCCGTTGTTCTGTTGGTATTCCATGTGAACATTTCATCTATTTTCACTCTGTGAATTACCATAAGTATTTTGTATGCTGCTATCATATCTCTCCGCCACCTTCTTTTTTTCTAACATCGGCAGATTCAATTCCTTCAGTCGGTCTTCATATCCCATCCCTTGGAACTCTGGGACTAGCCTCGTCGGAAATTTCTGAACCTTTTCCAGTTCCCTAATGTGTTTCTTTAGCTGGAGGCTCCATGATGGGGCTGCATACCCTAAGACTGGTCACACGTAGGTAGTGTAAAGCGCACTGAATACCTCCATACTTTCTTCGAGTTCAATCACGAACTGTGTGTGTGTATTTTATTTTTTGCATTTAATATTTGTGTCTACAGAACCGAGCTATTTGCTCTTGGATCCCTCTTTTCTAACCAATCTATTTTTCCTTTATTAAATCTACTACATATATTTCTCTCTAACACACTCACATACACACACGTCCCTAGGAAGCAGCCCATTGCAACTGTCTAACTCCCAGGTACCTATTTACTGTTAGGTAAACAGGAGCATCAAGTTGAAAGAAACCATGCCCATTGGTTTCCTACCCCACCGGGAATCGAATCAGGGCCCTTAGGACTACGACCTCCAAGCTCTGTCCACTCATTCTCGAGGCTCTAATGTGTGTGTGTGTGTACTCACCTAGTTGTATTCACCTAGTTGTGTTTGCGGGGGGGGGGGGTTGAGCTTTGTCTCTTTGGCCCCGCCTCTCAACTGTCAATCAACAGGTGTTCAGATTCTTGAGCCTACTGGGCTTTATCATATCTACATTTGAAACTGTGTATGGAGTCTGCCTCCACCAAATCACTTCCTAGTGCATTCCACTTGTTAACTACTCTGATACTGAAAAAAATCTTTCTAATTTCTTTGTGGCACATTTGGGTACTAAGTTTCCGTCTGTGCCTCCTTGTTTGTGTTCCACCCGTGCTAAAGAGTTTGCCTTTGTCCACCCTGTCAATTCCCCTGAGAATTTGTAGGTGATTATCATGTCTCATCTTACTCTTCTGTTTTCCAGGGACGTGAGGTTCTGCTCCTGCAGCCTTTCCTCGTAGCTCATACCTCCTCTCAGTTCTGGGACAGTTCTGGTGGCATACCGCTGAATCATCTCTAACTTTGTCTTGTGTTTAACTAGATATGGACTCTAGGCTGAAGCTGCATATTCCAGGATTGATATGACATAAGTAGTATACATTGTCCTGAACGATTTCTTACACAAGTTTTTAAATGCAGTTCTTATGTTGGCCAGCCTAGCATATGCCGCTGATGATATCGTTCGGTGTGATATAAACCCCCAGATCTTTCTCTCTATCTGACTCTTGCAGGATTTCACCACCCAGATGGTACCTTGTGTTTATCCTCCCTTCGCCTAATTTCATTACTTTACTCTTTCCTGAGTTGAAATTTAGTAGCCATTTTCTAGGTCATTCCTCCAGTTTGTCCAGGTCATCCTGTAGTCTCTGTATATCTTCATCAGTCTTGATTATTCTCAGAATTTTTGCATCATCAGCAAAGTTTGAGAGGAATGAATCTATACACTCTGGAAGATCGTTTACATATATTAGAAACAGGATGGGTTCAAGTACAGAGCCCTGTGGGACTCTGCTGGTGACATCTCGGCACTCTAATGTCTCCCCCCCCCTCACAGTCACTTGCTGTTTCCTGTTGCTTAGACACTCCCAAATCCACTAGAGCACCTTACCTTTTACTCCTGCTTGTTCTCAAACTTTTGTAACAGCCTTTTATGGGGTACTGTGTCATAGGCTTTCTGACAGTCCATGAAAATGCAGTCTGCCCACCCTTCTCTTTCTTGCCTATTTGTTTCCTTAGTTATATAATTCTATTAAACCACCTGTGAATCCCAATATACCATCTCTGAACCCATGCTGGTGGTGTGTTAGAAAGCTATTTCCCTCCAGATACTCTAATAGCCTTTTCTGCACGATCTTCTCCATCACCTTGCATAGTATGCAAGTTAGGGAAACTGACCTGTAGTTCAGTGCCTCTTGCCTGTCACCCTTTTTGAATATTGAGACTACATTAGCTGTCTTCCAGCTTTCAGGTAGGTCACCCGTTTCCAGTGGCCTGTTATACACCATAGGAAGTGGAACACTTAGTGTTTTTTCACCTTCTTTTAGTATCCTCGGTGAGATTCTGTCAGGCCCAACAGCCTTTGTCACATTCAGTTCCAACAGATTAATTTTGACCTCATCACTGGTGAGGTCAAACTCCTCCAAGGTTGCTTGGTTTGCCTCATTTAGTGCAGGGGCTTCTCCTTGTTCTTCTGTGAAGACCTCTTGGAATCTCTTGTTGAGTTCTTCACACACTTCCTTGTCAATCTCTGTGTATTTGTTCTCCCCTTTTCTCAGTTTCATAACTTGTTCCTTCACTGCTGTTTTCCTCCTGGTGTGGCTGTGGAGTAGTTTTGGTTGGGTCTTGGCTTTGCTCACAATGTCATTTTCATACTGTCTCTCTGCTTTTCTCCTCACTCTGAGGTACTCATTCCTGGCCCTATGGTATCTCTCCCTGCTCTCTGGTGTTCTGTTATTCTTGTGGTTCCTCCATGTTCTTTACATAATTGCGTAGCTACCTTACATTTTTGGTTGAACCATGGATTTCTCTGTTGTTTTTCGTTTTTCTCCTTTTGGACTAGGATAAACTTATCTGCAACTTCCTGGAACTTCTGGGTGACATAATCCATCATATCCAACACAGTTTTCTCTCTGACTTTTGTTTCCCCATGTTTTTTCCCATAGGAAGTTCCCCATCTAGTCATATTTTCCTCTTTGGTAATTTAGTAATTTCCCTTCCGATCCCATCCTTTGTTATGTTATCCCTACCTTCACCAAATATGTAAATGTCAATACACTGTGGTCACTCATTCTTATGGAGGCTTCAAATTTGACTTCCCTTATTTCTGATTCATTCAATGTGAATATCAGGTCGAGTTTAGCTGGTTCGCCATTGCCTCTCATTCTAGGGGGTTCCCTGACGTGCTGGCTCAGAAAGTTCCTTTTGTCACTTCCAAGAGTTTAGCTCTCCCTGTATCTGCACTTCCATGTGGGTCCCCATTCTCCCAGTCTATCTTTCCATGGTTGAAATCACCCATGATTAAGAGTCTGGAGCCATTCCTGCAGGCAACTGAAGCTGCTCTCTCTATTACATTATTGGTTGCCATGTTGTTCCTATCTAACTCCTGTCTGGGTTTTCTGTTGTTTAGGGGAAGGTTGTAAATGACTGCAAATATTATCTTAGGTTCACCCATTGTCATAGTTCCTGTTATGTAATCTCTGAACCCATCACAGCCGGGAATTTCCATCTCATCAAAACTGCTGATCATGTCCCTCTGAAGGAATACTACTCTGTAATTCCTAGTATTTTTCAGTTTACTCTTCTTTACTACGATGACCTCTTTGATGGCATCATTCCTGAATACTACCTCGATCCATCGCTTTTTGTCTTTGTTGTACTGGCCAATCTGGAAAAACTGTTCTATGTCTCGTTCAGCCCCTTCCATTCCTAGCTTCTTTAGTATCCCTGAAACTGCAGCTTTGTCTTTCGCCCTACAATCTTCCTTCTTGAAACATTCTTGTTACTTAATACCTACCACTACTACAGCTCTTTTCCTTTCCATAAGGTGGCTTTTGCATCTTGCTGCCTCCTGTGAAGCTACTGCTTTCATTACCGGTCTCCGTGGTGTAGTACCAGTCTCCGTGGTGTAGTGGTGAGACACTCGCCTGGCGTTCCGCGAGCGCTTTGTCATGGGTTCGTATCCTGAACGGGGAGGATTTACTGGGCGCAAATCCTAAATTATAGCCTCTGTTTAACTCAACAGTAAAATGTGTACTTGGTTGTAACAACGATTCTTCGCGGCCGGGATCGTATTCCAGGGACCTGCCCAAAACGCAATGTGTACTAGTAGCTGTACAATAATGTAACAACTCTTGTATATATCTTAAAAAAATACAACTTCCTTGACTGTAAACATATCATCTGATCTCTTCAGTATTTCAGCAAAAGTGGCACCGACTCTAAGGGTCCATTACATTGCTACATCCCCTGTTACCTTGGGGTTATTTACCTGGGCCAGAGTCTGAGGAGGGCCGGTTTTTAGGGATTTTATCTCCTCTTGGGCTGCACTCAGTTCTATCTGCAGCTTATTGATAGTTCCCCTCATGTCCTTCAGTTCCCCTCTGATTTCCTTCCATGCATGAGCAATCATCTCCATGTATGGCTCATCTTGTTCCTCTCCTCCAACATTGTTTTTTTTGTCTTACCATCCTGATTGACCTGTGTGAGCGTGTTTGTGTGTAGTGGGTGAGTATGTGTGTAGTGGGTGTGTGTGGGTGGGTGGTCTAGGGACGGAGAGAGAAAGAGAGAGAGAGATTCTGTATGTGTGTGTGTGTGTGTGTGTGTGTATCTATTCACCTAGTTGTGCTTGCGGGGGTTGAGCTCTGCTCTTTCGGCCCACCTCTCAACTGTCAATCAACTGTTTCTACTACTACTGCTATTTTTTTCCACATCACACACACACACACACACACACACACCAGGAATCAGCCCGTAACAGTTGACTAACTCCCAGGTACCTATTTACTGCTAGGTAACAGTTATATTAGGGTGAAAGAAACTCTGCTCATCGTTTCTCGCCGGCGCCTGGGATCGAACCCAGGACCACAGCTGTTTGTCTTTGTTGTACTGGCCAATCCAGAAAACTTTTCTATGTCTCGTTCAGCCCCTTCCATTCCTATCTTCTTTAGTATCCCTGAAACTGCAGCTTTGTCTTTCGCCCTCCAATCTTCCTTCTTGAAACCTTCTTGTTATTTAATGCCTACCACTACTACTACAGCTCTTTTCCTTTCCATTAGGTGGCTTGTGCAACTTGCTGCCTCCTGTGAAGCTACTGCTTTCATTACCAGTCTCCGTGGTGTTGTACCAGTCTCCGTGGTGTAGTGGTGAGACACTCGCCTGGCTTTCCGCGAGCGCTTTGTCATGGGTTCGTAAAATGTGTACTTGGTTGTAACAACGATTCTTCGTGGCAGGGATCGTATTCCAGGGACTTGCTCGAAACGCTACGCGTACTAGTGGCTGTACAAGAATGTAACAACTCTTGTATATATCTAAAAAAAAATACAACTTCCTTGACTGTGAACATATTTTTTGATCTCTTCAGTATGTCAGCAAAAGTGGCACCGACTCTAAGGGTCCATTACATTGCTACATCCCCTGTTACCTTGGGGTTGTTTACCTGGGCCAGAGTCTGAGGAGGGCCTGTTTTTAGAGATTTTATCTCCTCTTGGGCTGCACTCAGTTCTATCTGCAGCTTATTGATAGTTTCCCTCATGTCCTTCAGTTCCCCTCTGATTTCCTTCCATGCATGAGCAATCATCTCCATGTATGGCTCATCTTGTTCCTCTCCACCAACTTTGTTTTGTTGTCTTACCATCCTGCTTGACCTGTGTGAGTGTGTGTTTGTGTGTAGTGGGTGAGTACGTGTGTAGTGGGTGTGTGTGTGTGGGTGGTCTAGGGACGGAGAGAGAGAGAGATTCTGTGTGTGTGTGTGTGTGTGTGTGTGTGTGTGTGTGTGTGTGTGTGTGTGTATGTGTGTATTCACCTAGTTGTGCTTGCGGGGTTTGAGCTCTGCTCTTTCGGCCCACCTCTCAACTGTCAATCAACTGTTTCTACTACTACTACTATTTTTTTCCACATCACACAGACACACACACAGACCAGGAATCAGCCCGTAACAGCTGACTAACTCCCAGGTACCTATTTACTGCTAGGTAACAGATGCATTAGGGTGAAAGAAACTCTGCCCATCGTTTCTCGTCGGCGCCCGGGATTGAACCCGGGACCACAGGATTACGTGATCAGTGTGCTGTCCGCTCGGCCACCGGCTCCTCCTGTGTGTGTGTGTGTGTGCGTGTGTGTGTGTGTGCGTGTGTGTGTGAGTGTATGTATTCACCTAGTTGTATTCACCTAGTTGTGTTTGCGGGGGTTGAGCTTTGCTCTTTCGGCCTGCCTCTCAACTGTCAATCAACTGTTTACTAACTACTTTATTTTCCCCCACACCACACACATACACACACCAGGAAGCAGCCCGTGACAGCTGACTAACTCCCAGGTACCTATTTACTGCTAGGTAACAGGAGCATTCAAGGTGAAAGAAACTTTGCCCATTTGTTTCTACCTGGTGCGGGAATCGAACCCGCGCCACAAAATTACGAGTCCTGTGCGCTATCCACCAGTTTACCAGGCCCCTACCAGGTATGTGTATGTGTATGTGTGTGTGTGTGTGTGTGTGTGTGTGGTGTGTGTGTGTGGTGTGTGTTGTGTGTGTGTGTGTGTGTGTGTGTGGTGTGTGTGTGTACTCACCTAGTTGTACTCACCTAGTTGTATTTGCGGGGGTTGAGCTCTGGCTCTTTGGTCCCGCCTCTCAACCGTCAATCAACAGGTGTACAGATTCCTGAGCCTATCGGGCTCTGTCATATCTACACATATCTGTGTGTGTGTGTGTGTGTGTGTGTGTGTGTGTGTGTGTGTGTATGTGTGTGTGTGTGTTTGTGTGTGTGTGTGTGTGTGTG
>NC_059640.1:3983471-4124085 GCF_020424385.1 Procambarus clarkii | reverse complement strand
CTGGTGTGTGTCCCGCCCCTGGTGTGTGTCCCTCCCCCTGGTGTGTGTCCCTCCCCCCTGGTGTGTGTCCCTCCCCCCTGGTGTGTGTCCCTCCCTCTGGTGTGTGTCCCTCCCCCCTGGTGTGTGTCCCGCCCCTGGTGTGTGTCCCTCCCCCTGGTGTGTGTCCCTCCCCCTGGTGTGTGTCCCTCCCCCCTGGTGTGTGTCCCTCCCCCTGGTGTGTGTCCCGCCCCTGGTGTGTGTCCCTCCCCCTGGTGTGTGTCCCTCCCCCCTGGTGTGTGTCCCTCCCCCCTGGTGTGTGTCCCTCCCCCCTGGTGTGTGTCCCTCCCCCTGGTGTGTGTCCCGCCCCTGGTGTGTGTCCCTCCCCCTGGTGTGTGTCCCTCCCCCCTGGTGTGTGTCCCTCCCCCCTGGTGTGTGTCCCTCCCCCCTGGTGTGTGTCCCTCCCCCTGGTGTGTGTCCCTCCCCCCTGGTGTGTGTCCCTCCCCCTGGTGTGTGTCCCTCCTCCCTGGTGTGTGTCCCTCCCCCCTGGTGTGTGTCCCTCCCCCTGGTGTGTGTCCCTCCCCCTGGTGTGTGTCCCTCCCCCCTGGTGTGTGTCCCTTCCCCCTGGTGTGTGTCCCTCCCCCTGGTGTGTGTCCCTCCCCCTGGTGTGTGTCCCTCCCCCCTGGTGTGTGTCCCTCCCCCCTGGTGTGTGTCCCTCCCCCCTGGTGTGTGTCCCTCCCCCTGGTGTGTGTCCCTCCCCCTGGTGTGTGTCCCTCCCCCCTGGTGTGTGTCCCTCCCCCCTGGTGTGTGTCCCTCCCCCTGGTGTGTGTCCCTCCCCCCTGGTGTGTGTCCCTCCCCCCTGGTGTGTGTCCCTCCCCCCTGGTGTGTGTCCCTCCCCCCTGGTGTGTGTCCCTCCCCCCTGGTGTGTGTCCCTCCCCCCTGGTGTGTGTCCCTCCCCCCTGGTGTGTGTCCCTCCCCCTGGTGTGTGTCCCTCCCCCCTGGTGTGTGTCCCTCCCCCCTGGTGTGTGTCCCTCCCCCCTGGTGTGTGTCCCTCCCCCCTGGTGTGTGTCCCTCCCCCCCTGGTGTGTGTCCCTCCCCCCCCTGGGTGTGTGTGTGTCCCTCCCCCCCTGGTGTGTGTCCCTCCCCCTAGTGTGTGTCCCTCCCCCCCTGGTGTGTGTCCCTCCCCCCCCTGGTGTGTGTCCCTCCCCCCTGGTGTGTGTCCCTCCCCCCTGTGTGTGTCCCTCCCCCCTGGTGTGTGTCCCTCCCCCCCTAGTGTGTGTCCCCCCCCCCCCTGGTGTGTGTCCCTCCCCCCTGGTGTGTGTCCCTCCCCCCTGGTGTGTGTCCCTCCCCCTGGTGTGTGTCCCTCCCCCCTGGTGTGTGTCCCTCCCCCCTGGTGTGTGTCCCCCCTCCCCCCCCTGGTGTGTGTCCCTCCCCCCTGGTGTGTGTCCCTCCCCCCTGGTGTGTGTGTCCCTCCCCCCTGGTGTGTGTCCCTCCCCCCTGTGTGTGTCCCTCCCCCCTGGGTGTGTGTCCCTCCCCCTGGTGTGTGTCCCTCCCCCCCTAGTGTGTGTCCCTCCCCCCTGGTGTGTGTCCCTCCCCCCTAGTGTGTGTCCCTCCCCCTGGTTGTGTGTGTCCCTCCCCCTGGTGTGTGTCCCTCCCCCCTGGTGTGTGTCCCTCCCCGCTGGTGTGTGTCCCTCCCCGCTGGTTGTGTGTCCCTCCCCGCTGGTTGTGTGTCCCTCCCCCCTGGTGTGTGTCCCTCCCCGCTGGTGTGTGTGTCCCTCCCCGCTGTCCCTCCCCGCTGGTTTGTGTGTCCCTCCCCGCTGGTTGTGTGTCCCTCCCCGCTGGTTGTGTGTGTCCCTCCCCGCTGGTTGTTGTGTGTCCCTCCCCGCTGGTTGTGTGTCCCTCCCCGCTGTGTCCCTCCCCGCTGGTGTGTGTCCCTCCCTGCTGGTTGTGTCCCTCCCCACTGGTTGTATGTGTCCCTCCCTGCTGGTTGTGTGTCCCTCCCCGCTGGTTGTGCGTGTCCCTCCCCGCTGGTTGTGTGTCCCTCCCCGCTGGTGTGTGTGTCCCTCCCCGCTGGTTGTGTGTCCCTCCCCCTGGTTGTGTGTCCCTCCCCGCTGGTTGTGTGTGTCCCTCCCCGCTGGTTGTGTGTCCCTCCCCGCTGTGTGTCCCTCCCCGCTGGTTGTGTGTCCCTCCCCGCTGGTTGTGTGTCCCTCCCCGCTGGTTGTGTGTGTCCCTCCCCGCTGGTTGTGTGTGTCCCTCCCCGCTGGTTGTGTGTCCCTCCCCGCTGGTTGTGTGTGTCCCTCCCCGCTGGTTGTGTGTCCCTCCCCGCTGGTTGTGTGTCCCTCCCCGCTGGTTGTGTGTCCCTCCCCGCTGGTTGTGTGTCCCTCCCCGCTGGTTGTGTGTGTCCCTCCCCGCTGGTTGTGTGTGTCCCTCCCCGCTGGTGTGTGTGTCCCTCCCCGCTGGTGTGTGTGTCCCTCCCCGCTGGTTTGTGTGTCCCTCCCCGCTGGTTGTGTGTGTCCCTCCCCGCTGGTTGTGTGTGTCCCTCCCCGCTGGTTGTGTGTCCCTCCCCGCTGGTTGTGTGTCCCTCCCCGCTGGTTGTGTGTCCCTCCCCGCTGGTTGTGTGTCCCTCCCCGCTGGTGTGTGTGTCCCTCCCCGCTGGCTGGTTGTGTGTGTCCCTCCCCGCTGGTTGTGTGTCCCTCCCCGCTGGTTGTGTGTGTCCCTCCCCGCTGGTTGTGTGTGTCCCTCCCCGCTGGTTGTGTGTGTCCCTCCCCGCTGGTTGTGTGTCCCTCCCCGCTGGTTGTGTGTCCCTCCCCGCTGGTTGTGTGTGTGTCCCTCCTGGCTGGTTGTGTGTCCCTCCCCGCTGGTTGTGTGTCCCTCCCCGCTGGTTGTGTGTGTCCCTCCCCGCTGGTTGTGTGTCCCTCCCCGCTGGTTGTGTGTGTCCCTCCCCGCTGGTTGTGTGTCCCTCCCCGCTGGTTGTGTGTGTCCCTCCCCGCTGGTTGTGTGTGTCCCTCCCCGCTGGTTGTGTGTGTCCCTCCCCGCTGGTTGTGTGTCCCTCCCCGCTGGTTGTGTGTGTCCCTCCCCGCTGGTTTGTGTGTCCCTCCCCGCTGGTTGTGTGTCCCTCCCCGCTGGTTGTGTGTGTCCCTCCCCGCTGGTTGTATGTGTCCCTCCCTGCTGGTTGTGTGTCCCTCCCCGCTGGTTGTGCGTGTCCCTCCCCGCTGGTTGTGTGTCCCTCCCCACTGGTTGTGTGTGTCCCTCCCTGCTGGTTGTGTGTCCCTCCCCACTGGTTGTGTGTCCCTCCCCACTGGTTGTGTGTGTCCCTCCCCGCTGGTTGTGTGTCCCTCCCCACTGGTTGTGTGTCCCTCCCCGCTGGTTGTGTGTGTCCCTCCCCACTGGTTGTGTGTGTCCCTCCCCGCTGGTGTGTGTGTCCCTCCCCGCTGGTTGTGTGTGTCCCTCCCCGCTGGTTGTGTGTCCCTCCCCGCTGGTTGTGTGTGTCCCTCCCCGCTGGTTGTGTGTGTCCCTCCCCGCTGGTTGTGTGTCCCTCCCCGCTGGTTGTGTGTCCCTCCCCGCTGGTTTGTGTGTCCCTCCCCGCTGGTTGTGTGTCCCTCCCCGCTGGTTGTGTGTGTGTCCCTCCCCGCTGGTTGTGTGTGTCCCTCCCCGCTGGTTGTGTGTGTCCCTCCCCGCTGGTTGGGTGTGTCCCTCCCCGCTGGTTGTGTGTGTCCCTCCCCGCTGGTTGTGTGTGTCCCTCCCCGCTGGTTGTGTGTCCCTCCCCGCTGGTTGTGTGTGTCCCTCCCCGCTGGTTGTGTGTCCCTCCCTGCTGGTTGTGTGTCCCTCCCCGCTGGTGTGTGTGTCCCTCCCCGCTGGTTGTGTGTGTCCCTCCCCGCTGGTTTGTGTGTCCCTCCCCGCTGGTTGTGTGTGTCCCTCCCCGCTGGTTGTGTGTCCCTCCCCGCTGGTTGTGTGTGTCCCTCCCCGCTGGTTGTGTGTGTCCCTCCCCGTTGTGTGTGTTGTGTGTGTCCCTCCCCGCTGGTGTGTGTGTCCCTCCCCGCTGGTTGTGTGTGTCCCTCCCCGCTGGTTGTGTGTGTCCCTCCCCGCTGGTTGTGTGTCCCTCCCCGCTGGTTGTGTGTGTCCCTCCCCGCTGGTTGTGTGTGTCCCTCCCCGCTGGTTGTGTGTCCCTCCCCGCTGGTTGTGTGTCCCTCCCCGCTGGTTGTGTGTGTCCCTCCCCGCTGGTTGTGTGTGTCCCTCCCCGCTGGTTGTGTGTCCCTCCCCGCTGGTTGTGTGTGTCCCTCCCCGCT
This sequence comes from Procambarus clarkii, assembly GCF_020424385.1. NCBI lineage: Eukaryota > Metazoa > Arthropoda > Malacostraca > Decapoda > Cambaridae > Procambarus > Procambarus clarkii. The sequence goes on along the minus strand of NC_059640.1, from coordinate 4,119,823 downwards.
GGTTGTGTGTCCCTCCCCGCTGGTTGTGTGTGTCCCTCCCCGCTGGTTGTGTGTCCCTCCCCGCTGGTTGCGTGTGTGTCCCTCCCCGCTGGTTGTGTGTGTCCCTCCCCGCTGGTTGTGTGTGTCCGTCCCCGCTGGTTGTGTGTCCCTCCCCGCTGGTTGTGTGTCCCTCCCCGCTGGTTGTGTGTCCCTCCCCGCTGGTTGTGTGTCCCTCCCCGCTGGTTGTGTGTGTCCCTCCCCGCTGGTTGTGTGTCCCTCCCCGCTGGTTGTGTGTGTCCCTCCCCGCTGGTTGTGTGTCCCTCCCCGCTGGTTGTGTGTGTCCCTCCCCGCTGGTTGTGTGTCCCTCCCCACTGGTTGTGTGTCCCTCCCCGCTGGTTGTGTGTCCCTCCCCGCTGGTTGTGTGTCCCTCCCCGCTGGTTGTGTGGTCCCTCCCCGCTGGTTGTGTGTCCCTCCCCGCTGGTTTGTGTGTCCCTCCCCGCTGGTTGTGTGTCCCTCCCCGCTGGTTGTGTGTCCCTCCCCGCTGGTTGTGTGTCCCTCCCCGCTGGTTGTGTGTCCCTCCCCGCTGGTCCCTCCCCGCTGGTTGTGTGTCCCTCCCCGCTGGTTGTGTGTCCCTCCCCGCTGGTTGTGTGTCCCTCCCCGCTGGTTGTGTGTCCCTCCCCGCTGGTTGTGTGTCCCTCCCCGCTGGTTGTGTGTCCCTCCCCGCTGGTTGTGTGTCCCTCCCCGCTGGTTGTGTGTCCCTCCCCGCTGGTTGTGTGTCCCTCCCCGCTGGTTGTGTGTGTCACTCCCTGCTGGTTGTGTGTCCCTCCCCGCTGGTTGTGTGTGTCCCTCCCCGCTGGTTGTGTGTGTCCCTCCCCGCTGGTTGTGTGTCCCTCCCCGCTGGTTGTGTGTGTCCCTCCCCGCTGGTGTCCCTCCCCGCTGTGTGTCCCTCCCCGCTGGTGTGTGTGTCCCTCCCCGCTGGTGTGTGTGTCCCTCCCCGCTGGTTGTGTGTGTCCCTCCCCGCTGGTTGTGTGTCCCTCCCCGCTGGTTGTGTGTGTCCCTCCCCGCTGGTTGTGTGTCCCTCCCCGCTGGTTGTGTGTGTCCCTCCCCGCTGGTTGTGTGTGTCCCTCCCCGCTGGTTGTGTGTGTCCCTCCCCGCTGGTTGTGTGTCCCTCCCCGCTGGTTGTGTGTGTCCCTCCCCGCTGGTTGTGTGTCCCTCCCCGCTGGTGTGTGTGTCCCTCCCCGCTGGTTGTGTGTGTCCCTCCCCTGGCTGTCCCTCCCCGCTGGTTGTGTGTCCCTCCCCGCTGGTGTGTGTGTCCCTCCCCGCTGGTTGTGTGTCCCTCCCCGCTGGTTGTGTGTCCCTCCCCGCTGGTTGTGTGTCCCTCCCCGCTGGTTGTGTGTGTCCCTCCCCGCTGGTTGTGTGTGTCCCTCCCCGCTGGTTGTGTGTGTCCCTCCCCGCTGGTTGTGTGTGTCCCTCCCCGCTGGTTGTGTGTCCCTCCCCGCTGGTTGTGTGTGTCCCTCCCCGCTGGTTGTGTGTCCCTCCCCGCTGGTTGTGTGTGTCCCTCCCCGCTGGTTGTGTGTGTCCCTCCCCGCTGGTTGTGTGTGTCCCTCCCCGCTGGTTGTGTGTGTCCCTCCCCGCTGGTTGTGTGTCCCTCCCCGCTGGTTGTGTGTCCCTCCCCGCTGGTTGTGTGTCCCTCCCCGCTGGTTGTGTGTGTCCCTCCCCGCTGGTTGTGTGTCCCTCCCCGCTGGTTGTGTGTCCCTCCCCACTGGTTGCGTGTCCCTCCCCGCTGGTTGTGTGTCCCTCGCCGCTGGTTGTGTGTCCCTCCCCACTGGTTGCGTGTCCCTCCCCGCTGGTTGTACTCACCTAGTTGTGTTTGCGCTGGTTGAGTGTGTCCCTCCCCGCTGGTTGTGTGTCTCCCCGCTGTGTCCCTCCTGGTGTGTGTCCCTCCCCCTGGTTGTGTGTCCCTCCCCGCTGGTTGTGTGTCCCTCCCCGCTGGTTGTGTGTCCCTCCCCGCTGGTTGTGTGTGTCCCTCCCCGCTGGTTGTGTGTCCCTCCCCGCTGGTTGTGTGTGTCCCTCCCCGCTGGTTGTGTGTCCCTCCCCGCTGGTTGTGTGTCCCTCCCCGCTGGTTGTGTGTGTCCCTCCCCGCTGGTTGTGTGTGTCCCTCCCCGCTGGTTGTGTGTCCCTCCCCGCTGGTTGTGTGTGTCCCTCCCCGCTGGTTGTGTGTGTCCCTCCCCGCTGGTTGTGTGTCCCTCCCCGCTGGTTGTGTGTGTCCCTCCCCGCTGGTTGTGTGTGTCCCTCCCCGCTGGTTGTGTGTGTCCCTCCCCGCTGGTTGTGTGTGTCCCTCCCCGCTGGTTGTGTGTCCCTCCCCGCTGGTTGTGTGTGTCCCTCCCCGCTGGTTGTGTGTGTCCCTCCCCGCTGGTTGTGTGTCCCTCCCCGCTGGTTGTGTGTGTCCCTCCCCGCTGGTTGTGTGTGTCCCTCCCCGCTGGTTGTGTGTCCCTCCCCGCTGGTTGTGTGTGTCCCTCCCCGCTGGTTGTGTGTGTCCCTCCCCGCTGGTTGTGTGTCCCTCCCCGCTGGTTGTGTGTGTCCCTCCCCGCTGGTTGTGTGTGTCCCTCCCCGCTGGTTGTGTGTGTCCCTCCCCGCTGGTTGTGTGTCCCTCCCCGCTGGTTGTGTGTCCCTCCCCGCTGGTTGTGTGTCCCTCCCCGCTGGTTGTGTGTCCCTCCCCGCTGGTTGTGTGTCCCTCCCCGCTGGTTGTGTGTGTCCCTCCCCGCTGGTTGTGTGTGTCCCTCCCCGCTGGTTGTGTGTCCCTCCCCGCTGGTTGTGTGTCCCTTGTGTGTCCCTCCCCGCTGGTTGTGTGTCCCTCCCCGCTGGTTGTGTGTCCCTCCCCGCTGGTTGTGTGTCCCTCCCCGCTGGTTGTGTGTCCCTCCCCGCTGGTTGTGTGTGTCCCTCCCCGCTGGTTGTGTGTCCCTCCCCGCTGGTTGTGTGTCCCTCCCCGCTGGTTGTGTGTCCCTCCCCGCTGGTTGTGTGTCCCTCCCCGCTGGTTGTGTGTCCCTCCCCGCTGGTTGTGTGTCCCTCCCCGCTGGTTGTGTGTGTCCCTCCCCGCTGGTTGTGTGTGTCCCTCCCCGCTGGTTGTGTGTGTCCCTCCCCGCTGGTTGTGTGTGTCCCTCCCCGTGTGTGTCCCTTGCTGGTGTGTGTGTCCCTCCCCGCTGGTTGTGTGTGTCCCTCCCCGCTGGTTGTGTGTGTCCCTCCCCGCTGGTTTGTGTGTCCCTCCCCGCTGGTTGTGTGTCCCTCCCCGCTGGTTGTGTGTCCCTCCCCGCTGGTTGTGTGTCCCTCCCCGCTGGTTGTGTGTCCCTCCCCGCTGGTTGTGTGTCCCTCCCCGCTGGTTGTGTGTGTGTCCCTCCCCCCGCTGTCCCTCCCCGCTGGTTGTGTGTCCCTCCCCGCTGGTTGTGTGTCCCTCCCCGCTGTTGTGTGTGTCCCTCCCCGCTGGTTGTGTGTCCCTCCCCGCTGTTGTGTGTGTCCCTCCCCGCTGGTGTGTGTGTCCCTCCCCGCTGGTTGTGTGTCCCTCCCCGCTGGTTGTGTGTGTCCCTCCCCGCTGGTTGTGTGTCCCTCCCCGCTGGTTGTGTGTCCCTCCCCGCTGGTTGTGTGTGTCCCTCCCCGCTGGTTGTGTGTCCCTCCCCGCTGCTGGTGTGTGTCCCTCCCCGCTGGTGTGTGTGTCCCTCCCCGCTGGTTGTGTGTGTCCCTCCCCGCTGGTTGTGTGTCCCTCCCCGCTGGTTGTGTGTCCCTCCCCGCTGGTTGTGTGTCCCTCCCCGCTGGTTGTGTGTCCCTCCCCGCTGGTTGTGTGTCCCTCCCCGCTGGTTGTGTGTCCCTCCCCGCTGGTTGTGTGTCCCTCCCCGCTGGTTGTGTGTCCCTCCCCGCTGGTTGTGTGTCCCTCCCCGCTGGTTGTGTGTCCCTCCCCGCTGGTTGTGTGTGTCCCTCCCCGCTGGTTGTGTGTCCCTCCCCGCTGGTTGTGTGTCCCTCCCCGCTGGTTTGTGTGTCCCTCCCCGCTGGTTGTGTGTCCCTCCCCGCTGGTTGTGTGTGTCCCTCCCCGCTGGTTGTGTGTGTCCCTCCCCGCTGGTTGTGTGTCCCTCCCCGCTGGTTGTGTGTCCCTCCCCGCTGGTTGTGTGTGTCCCTCCCCGCTGGTTGTGTGTCCCTCCCCGCTGGTTGTGTGTCCCTCCCCGCTGGTTGTGTGTGTCCCTCCCCGCTGGTTTGTGTGTCCCTCCCCGCTGGTTGTGTGTCCCTCCCCGCTGGTTGTGTGTCCCTCCCCGCTGGTTGTGTGTGTCCCTCCCCGCTGGTTGTGTGTGTCCCTCCCCGCTGGTTGTGTGTGTCCCTCCCCGCTGGTTGTGTGTGTCCCTCCCCGCTGGTTTGTGTGTCCCTCCCCGCTGGTTGTGTGTGTCCCTCCCCGCTGGTTGTGTGTCCCTCCCCGCTGGTTGTGTGTGTCCCTCCCCGCTGGTTGTGTGTGTCCCTCCCCGCTGTCCCCGCTGGTGTGTGTCCCTCCCCGCTGGTTGTGTGTGTCCCTCCCCACTGGTTGTGTGTCCCTCCCCGCTGGTTGTGTGTCCCTCCCCGCTGGTTGTGTGTGTCCCTCCCCGCTGGTTGTGTGTCCCTCCCCGCTGGTTGTGTGTCCCTCCCCGCTGGTTGTGTGTCCCTCCCCGCTGGTTGTGTGTCCCTCCCCGCTGGTTGTGTGTGTCCCTCCCCGCTGGTTGTGTGTCCCTCCCCGCTGGTTGTGTGTGTCCCTCCCCGCTGGTTGTGTGTGTCCCTCCCCGCTGGTTGTGTGTGTCCCTCCCCGCTGGTTGTGTGTCCCTCCCCGCTGGTTGTGTGTCCCTCCCCGCTGGTTTGTGTGTCCCTCCCCGCTGGTTGTGTGTCCCTCCCCGCTGGTTGTGTGTCCCTCCCCGCTGGTTGTGTGTCCCTCCCCGCTGGTTGTGTGTCCCTCCCCGCTGGTTGTGTGTCCCTCCCCGCTGGTTGTGTGTCCCTCCCCGCTGGTTGTGTGTCCCTCCCCGCTGGTTGTGTGTCCCTCCCCGCTGGTTGTGTGTCCCTCCCCGCTGGTTGTGTGTCCCTCCCCGCTGTCCCTCCCCGCTGGTTGTGTGTCCCTCCCCGCTGGTTGTGTGTCCCTCCCCGCTGGTTGTGTGTGTCCCTCCCCGCTGGTGTGTGTGTCCCTCCCCGCTGGTTGTGTGTCCCTCCCCGCTGGTGTGTGTGTCCCTCCCCGCTGGTTGTGTGTCCCTCCCCGCTGGTTGTGTGTGTCCCTCCCCGCTGGTTGTGTGTGTCCCTCCCCGCTGGTTGTGTGTGTCCCTCCCCGCTGGTTGTGTGTCCCTCCCCACTGGTTGTGTGTCCCTCCCCGCTGGTTGTGTGTGTCCCTCCCCGCTGGTTGTGTGTGTCCCTCCCCACTGGTTGTGTGTCCCTCCCCGCTGGTGTGTGTGTCCCTCCCCGCTGGTTGTGTGTGTCCCTCCCCGCTGGTGTGTGTGTCCCTCCCCACTGGTTGTGTGTCCCTCCCCGCTGGTTGTGTGTGTCCCTCCCCGCTGGTTGTGTGTGTCCCTCCCCGCTGGTTGTGTGTGTCCCTCCCCGCTGGTTGTGTGTCCCTCCCCGCTGGTTGTGTGTGTCCCTCCCCGCTGGTTGTGTGTCCCTCCCCGCTGGTTGTGTGTCCCTCCCCGCTGGTTGTGTGTCCCTCCCCGCTGGTTGTGTGTGTCCCTCCCCGCTGGTTTGTGTGTCCCTCCCCGCTGGTTGTGTGTGTCCCTCCCCGCTGGTTGTGTGTGTCCCTCCCCGCTGGTTGTGTGTCCCTCCCCGCTGGTTGTGTGTCCCTCCCCGCTGGTTGTGTGTCCCTCCCCGCTGTTGTGTGTGTCCCTCCCCGCTGGTTGTGTGTGTCCCTCCCCGCTGGTTGTGTGTCCCTCCCCGCTGGTTGTGTGTCCCTCCCCGCTGGTTGTGTGTGTCCCTCCCCGCTGGTTGTGTGTCCCTCCCCGCTGGTTGTGTGTCCCTCCCCGCTGGTTGTGTGTGTCCCTCCCCGCTGGTTGTGTGTGTCCCTCCCCGCTGGTTGTGTGTGTCCCTCCCCGCTGGTTGTGTGTCCCTCCCCGCTGGTTGTGTGTCCCTCCCCGCTGGTTTGTGTGTCCCTCCCCGCTGGTTGTGTGTCCCTCCCCGCTGGTTGTGTGTGTCCCTCCCCGCTGGTTGTGTGTCCCTCCCCGCTGGTTGTGTGTCCCTCCCCGCTGGTTGTGTGTCCCTCCCCGCTGGTTGTGTGTCCCTCCCCGCTGGTTGTGTGTCCCTCCCCGCTGGTTGTGTGTCCCTCCCCGCTGGTTGTGTGTCCCTCCCCGCTGGTTGTGTGTCCCTCCCCGCTGGTTGTGTGTCCCTCCCCGCTGGTTGTGTGTCCCTCCCCGCTGGTTGTGTGTCCCTCCCCGCTGGTTGTGTGTCCCTCCCCGCTGGTTGTGTGTCCCTCCCCGCTGGTTGTGTGTGTCCCTCCCCGCTGGTTGTGTGTCCCTCCCCGCTGGTGTGTGTGTCCCTCCCCGCTGGTTGTGTGTCCCTCCCCGCTGGTTGTGTGTCCCTCCCCGCTGGTTGTGTGTCCCTCCCCGCTGGTTGTGTGTCCCTCCCCGCTGGTTGTGTGTCCCTCCCCGCTGGTTGTGTGTCCCTCCCCGCTGGTTGTGTGTCCCTCCCCGCTGGTGTGTGTGTCCCTCCCCGCTGGTTGTGTGTCCCTCCCCGCTGGTTGTGTGTCCCTCCCCGCTGGTTGTGTGTCCCTCCCCGCTGGTTGTGTGTCCCCGCTGGTTGTGTGTCCCTCCCGCTGGTTGTGTGTGTCCCTCCCCACTGGTTGTGTGTCCCTCCCCGCTGGTTGTGTGTGTCCCTCCCCGCTGGTTGTGTGTCCCTCCCCGCTGGTTGTGTGTCCCTCCCCGCTGGTTGTGTGTGTCCCTCCCCGCTGGTTGTGTGTCCCTCCCCGCTGGTTGTGTGTGTCCCTCCCCGCTGGTTGTGTGTCCCTCCCCGCTGGTTGTGTGTCCCTCCCCGCTGGTTGTGTGTCCCTCCCCGCTGGTTGTGTGTCCCTCCCCGCTGGTTGTGTGTCCCTCCCCGCTGGTTGTGTGTCCCTCCCCCTGGTTGTGTGTGTCCCTCCCCGCTGGTTGTGTGTCCCTCCCCGCTGGTTGTGTGTCCCTCCCCGCTGGTTGTGTGTCCCTCCCCGCTGGTGTGTGTGTCCCTCCCCGCTGGTTGTGTGTCCCTCCCCGCTGGTGTGTGTGTCCCTCCCCGCTGGTTGTGTGTGTGTCCCCGCTGGTTGTGTGTGTCCCTCCCCGCTGGTTGTGTGTGTCCCTCCCCGCTGGTTGTGTGTCCCTCCCCGCTGGTTGTGTGTGTCCCTCCCCGCTGGTGTGTGTGTGTCCCTCCCCGCTGGTTTGTGTGTCCCTCCCCGCTGGTTGTGTGTGTCCCTCCCCGCTGGTTGTGTGTGTCCCTCCCCGCTGGTTGTGTGTCCCTCCCCGCTGGTTGTGTGTGTCCCTCCCCGCTGGTGTGTGTGTCCCTCCCCGCTGGTTGTGTGTGTCCCTCCCCGCTGGTTGTGTGTCCCTCCCCGCTGGTTGTGTGTCCCTCCCCGCTGGTTGTGTGTCCCTCCCCGCTGGTTGTGTGTCCCTCCCCGCTGGTTTGTGTGTCCCTCCCCGCTGGTTGTGTGTCCCTCCCCGCTGGTGTGTGTGTCCCTCCCCGCTGGTTGTGTGTGTCCCTCCCCGCTGGTTGTGTGTCCCTCCCCGCTGGTTGTGTGTCCCTCCCCGCTGGTTGTGTGTGTCCCTCCCCGCTGGTGTGTGTGTCCCTCCCCGCTGGTTGTGTGTCCCTCCCCGCTGGTTGTGTGTCCCTCCCCGCTGGTTGTGTGTCCCTCCCCGCTGGTTGTGTGTCCCTCCCCGCTGGTTGTGTGTCCCTCCCCGCTGGTTGTGTGTCCCTCCCCGCTGGTTGTGTGTCCCTCCCCGCTGGTTGTGTGTCCCTCCCCGCTGGTTGTGTGTCCCTCCCCGCTGGTTTGTGTGTCCCTCCCCGCTGGTTGTGTGTGTCCCTCCCCGCTGGTTGTGTGTCCCTCCCCGCTGGTTGTGTGTCCCTCCCCGCTGGTGTGTGTGTCCCTCCCCGCTGGTTGTGGTTGTGTCCCTCCCCGCTGGTTGTGTGTCCCTCCCCGCTGGTTGTGTGTGTCCCTCCCCGCTGGTTTGTGTGTCCCTCCCCGCTGGTTGTGTGTCCCTCCCCGCTGGTTGTGTGTCCCTCCCCGCTGGTTGTGTGTCCCTCCCCGCTCCCCCCCGGTGGTTGTGTGTCCCTCCCCGCTGGTTGTGTGTCCCTCCCCGCTGGTTGTGTGTCCCTCCCCGCTGGTTGTGTGTCCCTCCCCGCTGGTTGTGTGTCCCTCCCCGCTGGTTGTGTGTCCCTCCCCGCTGGTTGTGTGTGTCCCTCCCCGCTGGTTGTGTGTCCCTCCCCGCTGGTGTGTGTGTCCCTCCCCGCTGGTTGTGTGTGTCCCTCCCCGCTGGTTGTGTGTCCCTCCCCGCTGGTTGTGTGTCCCTCCCCGCTGGTTGTGTGTGTCCCTCCCCGCTGGTTGTGTGTGTCCCTCCCCGCTGGTTGTGTGTGTCCCTCCCCGCTGGTGTGTGTGTGTGTCCCTCCCCGCTGGTTGTGTGTGTCCCTCCCCGCTGGTTGTGTGTGTCCCTCCCCGCTCGTCGTGTGTGTCCCTCCCCGCTGGTTGTGTGTGTCCCTCCCCGCTGGTTGTGTGTGTCCCTCCCCGCTGGTTGTGTGTGTCACTCCCTGCTGGTTGTGTGTCCCTCCCCGCTGGTTGTGTGTGTGTCCCTCCCCGCTGGTTGTGTGTGTCCCTCCCCGCTGGTTGTGTGTCCCTCCCCGCTGGTTGTGTGTGTCCCTCCCCGCTGGTTTGTGTGTCCCTCCCCGCTGGTTGTGTGTCCCTCCCCGCTGGTTGTGTGTGTCCCTCCCCGCTGGTTGTGTGTCCCTCCCCGCTGGTTGTGTGTCCCTCCCCGCTGGTTGTGTGTCCCTCCCCGCTGGTTGTGTGTGTCCCTCCCTGCTGGTTGTGTGTCCCTCCCCGCTGGTTGTGTGTCCCTCCCCGCTGGTTGTGTGTCCCTCCCCGCTGGTTGTGTGTCCCTCCCCGCTGGTTGTGTGTCCCTCCCCGCTGGTTGTGTGTCCCTCCCCGCTGGTTGTGTGTCCCTCCCCGCTGGTTGTGTGTCCCTCCCCGCTGGTTGTGTGTCCCTCCCCGCTGGTTGTGTGTCCCTCCCCGCTGGTTGTGTGTCCCTCCCCGCTGGTTGTGTGTCCCTCCCCGCTGGTTGTGTGTGTCCCTCCCCGCTGGTTGTGTGTCCCTCCCCGCTGGTTGTGTGTCCCTCCCCGCTGGTTGTGTGTCCCTCCCCGCTGGTTGTGTGTCCCTCCCCGCTGGTTGTGTGTGTCCCTCCCCGCTGGTTGTGTGTCCCTCCCCGCTGGTTGTGTGTCCCTCCCCGCTGGTTGTGTGTCCCTCCCCGCTGGTTGTGTGTCCCTCCCCGCTGGTTGTGTGTCCCTCCCCGCTGGTTGTGTGTGTCCCTCCCCGCTGGTTTGTGTGTCCCTCCCCGCTGGTTGTGTGTCCCTCCCCGCTGGTTATGTGTGTCCCTTCCCGCTGGTTGTGTGTCCCTCCCTGCTGGTTGTGTGTCCCTCCCCGCTGGTTGTGTGTGTCCCTCCCCGCTGGTTGTGTGTGTCCCTCCCCGCTGGTTGTGTGTCCCTCCCCGCTGGTTGTGTGTCCCTCCCCGCTGGTTGTGTGTGTCCCTCCCCGCTGGTTGTGTGTCCCTCCCCGCTGGTTGTGTGTCCCTCCCCGCTGGTTGTGTGTCCCTCCCCTCTGGTTGTGTGTCCCTCCCCGCTGGTTTGTGTGTCCCTCCCCGCTGGTTGTGTGTCCCTCCCCGCTGGTTGTGTGTGTCCCTCCCCGCTGGTTGTGTGTCCCTCCCCGCTGGTTGTGTGTCCCTCCCCGCTGGTTGTGTGTCCCTCCCCACTGGTTGTGTGTCCCTCCCCGCTGGTTGTGTGTCCCTCCCCGCTGGTTGTGTGTCCCTCCCCGCTGGTTGTGTGTCCCTCCCCGCTGGTGTGTGTGTCCCTCCCCGCTGGTTGTGTGTCCCTCCCCGCTGGTTGTGTGTGTCCCTCCCCGCTGGTTGTGTGTGTCCCCGCTGGTTGTGTGTGTCCCTCCCCGCTGGTTTTGTGTCCCTCCCTGCTGGTTGTGTGTCCCTCTCCGCTGGTTGTGTGTCCCTCCCCACTGGTTGTGTGTGTCCCTCCCTGCTGGTTGTGTCCCTCCCCACTGGTTGTATGTGTCCCTCCCTGCTGGTTGTGTGTCCCTCCCCGCTGGTTGTGTGTGTCCCTCTCCGCTGGTTGTGTGTGTCCCTCCCCGCTGGTTGTGTGTGTCCCTCCCCGCTGGTTGTGTGTGTCCCTCCCCGCTGGTTGTGTGTGTCCCTCCCCGCTGGTTGTGTGTGTTCCTCCCCGCTGGTTGGGTGTGTCCCTCCCCGCTGGTTGTGTGTGTCCCTCCCCGCTGGTTGTGTGTCCCTCCCCGCTGGTTGTGTGTCCCTCCCCGCTGGTGTGTGTGTCCCTCCCCGCTGGTTGTGTGTCCCTCCCCGCTGGTTGTGTGTGTCCCTCCCCGCTGGTTGTGTGTCCCTCCCCGCTGGTTGTGTGTCCCTCCCCGCTGGTTGTGTGTCCCTCCCCGCTGGTTGTGTGTCCCTCCCCGCTGGTTGTGTCCCTCCCCGCTGTCCCTCCCTCCCCGCTGGTTGTGTGTGTCCCTCCCCGCTGGTTGTGTGTGTCCCTCCCCGCTGGTTGTGTGTCCCTCCCCGCTGGTTTGTGTGTCCCTCCCCGCTGGTTGTGTGTCCCTCCCCGCTGGTTGTGTGTCCCTCCCCGCTGGTTGTGTGTCCCTCCCCGCTGGTTGTGTGTCCCTCCCCGCTGGTGTGTGTGTCCCTCCCCGCTGGTTGTGTGTCCCTCCCCGCTGGTTGTGTGTCCCTCCCCGCTGGTTGTGTGTGTCCCTCCCCGCTGGTTGTGTGTCCCTCCCCGCTGGTTGTGTGTCCCTCCCCGCTGGTTGTGTGTGTCCCTCCCCGCTGGTTGTGTGTGTCCCTCCCCGCTGGTTGTGTGTGTCCCTCCCCGCTGGTTGTGTGTGTCCCTCCCCGCTGGTTGTGTGTGTCCCTCCCCGCTGGTTGTGTGTGTCCCTCCCCGCTGGTTGTGTGTCCCTCCCCGCTGGTTGTGTGTCCCTCCCCGCTGGTTGTGTGTCCCTCCCCGCTGGTTGTGTGTCCCTCCCCACTGGTTGTGTGTCCCTCCCCGCTGGTTGTGTGTGTCCCTCCCCACTGGTTGTGTGTCCCTCCCCACTGGTTGTGTGTCCCTCCCCGCTGGTTGTGTGTCCCTCCCCACTGGTTGTGTGTCCCTCCCCACTGGTTGTGTGTCCCTCCCCACTGGTTGTGTGTCCCTCCCCGCTGGTTGTGTGTCCCTCCCCGCTGGTTGTGTGTCCCTCCCCGCTGGTGTGTGTGTCCCTCCCCGCTGGTTGTGTGTCCCTCCCCGCTGGTTGTGTGTGTCCCTCCCCGCTGGTTGTGTGTGTCCCTCCCCGCTGGTTGTGTGTCTACCTCCCCGCTGGTTGTGTGTGTCCCTCCCCGCTGGTTGTGTGTGTCCCTCCCCGCTGGTTGTTGTGTGTCCCTCCCCGCTGGTTGTGTGTGTCCCTCCCCGCTGGTTGTGTGTCCCTCCCCGCTGGTTGGTTGTGTGTGTCCCCCTGCTGGTTGTGTGTCCCTCCCCGCTGGTTGTGTGTCCCTCCCCGCTGGTTGTGTGTGTCCCTCCCCGCTGGTTGTGTGTGTCCCTCCGCGCTGGTTGTGTGTCCCTCCCCGCTGGTTGTGTGTCCCTCCCCGCTGGTTGTGTGTCCCTCCCCACTGGTTGTGTGTCCCTCCCCGCTGGTTGTGTGTCCCTCCCCACTGGTTGTGTGTCCCTCCCCGCTGGTTGTGTGTGTCCCACCCCGCTGGTTGTGTGTGTCCCTCCCCGCTGGTCCCTCCCCGCTGGTGTGTGTCCCTCCCCGCTGGTTGTGTGTGTCCCTCCCCGCTGGTTGTGTGTGTCCCTCCCCGCTGGTTGTGTGTCCCTCCCCGCTGGTTGTGTGTCCCTCCCCGCTGGTTGTGTGTCCCTCCCCGCTGGTTGTGTGTCCCTCCCCGCTGGTTGTGTGTGTCCCTCCCCGCTGGTTGTGTGTGTCCCTCCCCGCTGGTTGTGTGTGTCCCTCCCCGCTGGTTGTGTGTCCCTCCCCGCTGGTTGTGTGTCCCTCCCCGCTGGTTGTGTGTGTCCCTCCCCGCTGGTTGTGTGTGTCCCTCCCCGCTGGTTGTGTGTGTCCCTCCCCGCTGGTTGTGTGTGTCCCTCCCCGCTGGTTGTGTGTCCCTCCCCGCTGGTTGTGTGTCCCTCCCCGCTGGTTGTGTGTCCCTCCCCGCTGGTTGTGTGTCCCTCCCCGCTGGTTGTGTGTCCCTCCCCGCTGGTTGTGTGTGTCCCTCCCCGCTGGTTGTGTGTGTCCCTCCCCGCTGGTTGTGTGTCCCTCCCCGCTGGTTGTGTGTCCCTCCCCGCTGGTTGTGTGTCCCTCCCCGCTGGTTGTGTGTCCCTCCCCGCTGGTTGTGTGTCCCTCCCCGCTGGTTGTGTGTCCCTCCCCGCTGGTTGTGTGTCCCTCCCCGCTGGTTGTGTGTCCCCGCTGGTCCCTGTGTGTCCCTCCCCGCTGGTCCCTCCCCGCTGGTTGTGTGTCCCTCCCCGCTGGTTGTGTGTCCCTCCCCGCTGGTTGTGTGTCCCTCCCCGCTGGTTGTGTGTCCCTCCCCGCTGGTTGTGTGTCCCTCCCCGCTGGTTGTGTGTCCCTCCCCGCTGGTTGTGTGTCCCTCCCCGCTGGTTGTGTGTCCCTCCCCGCTGGTTGTGTGTCCCTCCCCGCTGGTTGTGTGTCCCTCCCCGCTGGTTGTGTGTCCCTCCCCGCTGGTTGTGTGTGTCCATCCCCGCTGGTTGTGTGTGTCCCTCCCTGCTGGTTGTGTGTGTCCCTCCCCGCTGGTTGTGTGTCCCTCCCTGCTGGTTGTGTGTGTCTCTCCCCGCTGGTTGTGTGTGTCCCTCCCCCCGCTGGTTTGTGTGTCCCTCCCCGCTGGTTGTGTGTGTCCCTCCCCGCTGGTTGTGTGTCCCTCCCCGCTGGTTGTGTGTCCCTCCCCGCTGGTCCCTCCCCGCTGGTGTGTGTCCCTCCCCGCTGGTTGTGTGTGTCCCTCCCCGCTGGTTGTGTGTGTCCCTCCCCGCTGGTTGTGTGTGTCCCTCCCCGCTGGTTGTGTGTGTCCCTCCCCGCTGGTTGTGTGTGTCCCTCCCCACTGGTTGTGTGTCCCTCCCCGCTGGTTGTGTGTCCCTCCCCGCTGGTTGTGTGTCCCTCCCCGCTGGTTTGTGTGTCCCTCCCCGCTGGTTGTGTGTGTCCCTCCCCGCTGGTTGTGTGTCCCTCCCCGCTGGTTGTGTGTCCCTCCCCGCTGGTTGTGTGTCCCTCCCCGCTGGTTGTGTGTCCCTCCCCGCTGGTTGTGTGTCCCTCCCCGCTGGTTGTGTGTGTCCCTCCCCGCTGGTTGTGTGTGTCCCTCCCCGCTGGTTGTGTGTCCCTCCCCGCTGGTTGTGTGTCCCTCCCCGCTGGTTTGTGTGTCCCTCCCCGCTGGTTGTGTGTCCCTCCCCGCTGGTTGTGTGTCCCTCCCCGCTGGTTGTGTGTCCCTCCCCGCTGGTTGTGTGTCCCTCCCCGCTGGTTGTGTGTCCCTCCCCGCTGGTTGTGTGTCCCTCCCCGCTGGTTGTGTGTGTCCCTCCCCGCTGGTTGTGTGTCCCTCCCCGCTGGTTGTGTGTCCCTCCCCGCTGGTTGTGTGTGTCCCTCCCCGCTGGTTGTGTGTGTCCCTCCCCGCTGGTTGTGTGTGTCCCTCCCCGCTGGTTTGTGTGTCCCTCCCCGCTGGTTGTGTGTGTCCCTCCCCGCTGGTTGTGTGTGTCCCTCCCCGCTGGTTGTGTGTCCCTCCCCGCTGGTTGTGTGTCCCTCCCCGCTGGTTGTGTGTCCCTCCCCGCTGGTTGTGTGTCCCTTCCCGCTGGTTGTGTGTCCCTCCCCGCTGGTTGTGTGTCCCTCCCCGCTGGTTGTGTGTCCCTCCCCGCTGGTTGTGTGTTGTTGTGTGTCCCTCCCCGCTGGTTGTGTGTCCCTCCCCGCTGGTTGTGTGTCCCTCCCCGCTGGTTGTGTGTCCCTCCCCGCTGGTTGTGTGTCCCTTCCCGCTGGTTGTGTGTGTGTCCCTCCCGCTGGTTGTGTGTCCCTCCCCGCTGGTTGTGTGTGTCCCTCCCCGCTGGTTGTGTGTGTCCCTCCCTGCTGGTTGTGTGTCCCTCCCCGCTGGTTGTGTGTGTCCCTCCCCGCTGGTTGTGTGTGTGTCCCTCCCCGCTGGTTGTGGTGTGTGTCCCTCCCCGCTGGTTTGTGTGTCCCTCCCCGCTGGTTGTGTGTCCCTCCCCGCTGGTTGTGTGTGTCCCTCCCCGCTGGTTGTGTGTGTCCCTCCCCGCTGGTTGTGTGTCCCTCCCCGCTGGTTGTGTGTGTCCCTCCCCGCTGGTTGTGTGTGTCCCTCCCCGCTGGTTGTGTGTCCCTCCCCGCTGGTTGTGTGTCCCTCCCCGCTGGTTGTGTGTCCCTCCCCGCTGGTTGTGTGTGTCCCTCCCCGCTGGTTGTGTGTCCCTCCCCGCTGGTTGTGTGTGTCCCTCCCCGCTGTGTGTGTGTCCCTCCCCGCTGGTTGTGTGTGTCCCTCCCCGCTGGTTGTGTGTGTCCCTCCCCGCTGGTTGTGTGTGTCCCTCCCCGCTGGTTGTGTGTCCCTCCCCGCTGGTTGTGTGTCCCTCCCCGCTGGTTGTGTGTCCCTCCCCGCTGGTTGTGTGTCCCTCCCCGCTGGTTGTGTGTCCCTCCCCGCTGGTTGTGTGTGTCCCTCCCCGCTGGTTGTGTGTGTCCCTCCCCGCTGGTTGTGTGTCCCTCCCCGCTGGTTGTGTGTCCCTCCCCGCTGGTTGGGTGTGTCCCTCCCCGCTGGTTGTGTGTGTCCCTTTCCGCTGGTTGTTTGTGTCCCTCCCCGCTGGTTGTGTGTGTCCCTCCCCGCTGGTTGTGTGTCCCTCCCCGCTGGTTGTGTGTCCCTCCCCGCTGGTTGTGTGTCCCTCCCCGCTGGTTGTGTGTCCCTCCCCGCTGGTTGTGTGTCCCTCCCCGCTGGTTGTGTGTGTCCCTCCCCGCTGGTTGTGTGTGTCCCTCCCCACTGGTTGTGTGTCCCTCCCCGCTGGTTGTGTGTCCCTCCCCGCTGGTTGGGTGTGTCCCTCCCCGCTGGTTGTGTGTCCCTCCCTGCTGGTTGTGTGTCCCTCCCCGCTGGTTGTGTGTCCCTCCCCGCTGGTTGTGTGTCCCTCCCCGCTGGTTGTGTGTCCCTCCCCGCTGGTTGTGTGTCCCTCCCCGCTGGTTGTGTGTCCCTCCCCGCTGGTTGGGTGTGTCCCTCCCCGCTGGTTGTGTGTCCCTCCCCGCTGGTTGTGTGTCCCTCCCCG
The DNA here is from genome assembly GCF_020424385.1 of Procambarus clarkii. Classification (NCBI taxonomy): domain Eukaryota; kingdom Metazoa; phylum Arthropoda; class Malacostraca; order Decapoda; family Cambaridae; genus Procambarus; species Procambarus clarkii. The sequence goes on along the minus strand of NC_059640.1, from coordinate 4,104,382 downwards.
CTGGTTGTGTGTCCCTCCCCGCTGGTTGTGTGTCCCTCCCCGCTGGTTGTGTGTCCCTCCCCGCTGGTTGTGTGTCCCTCCCCGCTGGTTGTGTGTCCCTCCCCGCTGGTTGTGTGTCCCTCCCCGCTGGTTGTGTGTGTCCCTCCCCGCTGGTTGTGTGTGTCCCTCCCCGCTGGTTGTGTGTCCCTCCCCGCTGGTTGTGTGTCCCTCCCCGCTGGTTGTGTGTGTCCCTCCCCGCTGGTTGTGTGTCCCTCCCCACTGGTTGTGTGTCCCTCCCCGCTGGTTGTGTGTCCCTCCCCGCTGGTTGTGTGTCCCTCCCCGCTGGTTGTGTGTCCCTCCCCCCTGGTTGTGTGTCCCTCCCCGCTGGTTGTGTGTCCCTCCCCGCTGGTTGTGTGTGTCCCTCCCCGCTGGTTGTGTGTGTCCCTCCCCGCTGGTTGTGTGTCCCTCCCCGCTGGTTGTGTGTCCCTCCCCGCTGGTTGTGTGTCCCTCCCCGCTGGTTGTGTGTGTCCCTCCCCGCTGGTTGGGTGTGTCCCTCCCCGCTGGTTGTGTGTGTCCCTCCCCGCTGGTTGTGTGTGTCCCTCCCCGCTGGTTGTGTTTCCCTCCCCGCTGGTTGTGTGTCCCTCCCCGCTGGTTGTGTGTCCCTCCCCGCTGGTTGTGTGTCCCTCCCCGCTGGTTGTGTGTCCCTCCCCGCTGGTTGTGTGTCCCTCCCCGCTGGTTGTGTGTCCCTCCCCGCTGGTTGTGTGTCCCTCCCCGCTGGTTGTGTGTGTCCCTCCCCGCTGGTTGTGTGTGTCCCTCCCCGCTGGTTGTGTGTCCCTCCCCGCTGGTTGTGTGTGTCCCTCCCCGCTGGTTGTGTGTCCCTCCCCGCTGGTTGTGTGTGTCCCTCCCCGCTGGTTGTGTGTGTGTCCCTCCCCGCTGGTTGTGTGTGTCCCTCCCCGCTGGTTGTGTGTGTCCCTCCCCGCTGGTTGTGTGTGTCCCTCCCCGCTGGTCCCTGTGTGTGTGTCCCTCCCCGCTGGTTGTGTGTGTCCCTCCCCGCTGGTTGTGTGTGTCCCTCCCCGCTGGTTGTGTGTGTGTCCCTCCCCGCTGGTTATGTGTGTCCCTCCCCGCTGGTTGTGTGTCCCTCCCCGCTGGTTGTGTGTGTCATTCCCTGCTGGTTGTGTGTGTCCCTCCCTGCTGGTTGTGTGTCCCTCCCCGCTGGTTGTGTGTGTCCCTCCCCGCTGGTTGTGTGTCCCTCCCCGCTGGTTGTGTGTGTCCCTCCCCGCTGGTTGTGTGTGTCCCTCCCCGCTGGTTGTGTGTGTCCCTCCCCGCTGGTTGTGTGTGTCCCTCCCCGCTGGTTGTGTGTGTCCCTCCCCGCTGGTTGTGTGTGTCCCTCCCCGCTGGTTGTGTGTGTCCCTCCCCGCTGGTTGTGTGTCCCTCCCCGCTGGTTGTGTGTGTCCCTCCCCGCTGGTTGTGTGTGTCCCTCCCCGCTGGTTGTGTGTGTCCCTCCCCGCTGGTTGTGTGTCCCTCCCCGCTGGTTGTGTGTCCCTCCCCGCTGGTTGTGTGTGTCCCTCCCCGCTGGTTTGTGTGTCCCTCCCCGCTGGTTGTGTGTCCCTCCCCGCTGGTTGTGTGTGTCCCTCCCCGCTGGTTGTGTGTGTCCCTCCCCGCTGGTTGTGTGTGTCCCTCCCCGCTGGTTGTGTGTGTCCCTGCACGCTGGTTGTGTGTGTCCCTCCCCGCGGGGTGTGTGTGTCCCGCCCCGCTGGGTGTGTGTCCCTCCCCGCTGGTTGTGTGTCCCTCCCCGCTGGTTGTGTGTCCCTCCCCGCTGGTTGTGTGTGTCCCTCCCCGCTGGTTGTGTGTCCCTCCCCGCTGGTTGTGTGTGTCCCTGCACGCTGGTTGTGTTTCCCTCCCCGCTGGTGGTGTGTGTCCCTCCCCGCTGGTTGTGTGTCCCTCCCCGCTGGTTGTGTGTGTCCCTCCCCGCTGGTTGTGTGTCCCTCCCCGCTGGTTGTGTGTGTCCCTCCCCGCTGGTTGTGTGTGTCCCTCCCCGCTGGTTGTGTGTGTCCCTCCCCGCTGGTTGTGTGTCCCTCCCCGCTGGTTGTGTGTGTCACTCCCCGCTGGTTGTATGTGTCCCTCCCCGCTGGTTGTGTGTCCCTCAGGTTGCCCACGACGTGACACTGAGGTTAGAGACACACGCTGGGGGGATTGTTCTCGGGATCCACGTCCCGGCGGCCCGGTCTCCGTACACGCCTCTTCACTGGTCTGTTAGACGCCGCAGCTTGCGTCCAGTTATTAACCGAAACTTTCTGTTCATTCCGTACGCGCGTTACGGTAAAGAGCTGAAGCTGAACTACAGCAAGTATAATTAGCTGAGAAAATTTATATACGAGTACACACGCTCTCTCGCTCTCTCTGCCTCTGTCTTTGTTGCTCTCTCTTTCTCTTTCTCTCTCTCTTTCTCTCTCTCTCTCTCTCTCTCTCTCTCTCTCTCTCTCTCTCTCTCTCTCTCTCTCTCTCTCTCTCTCTCTCTCTCTCTCTCTCTCTCTCTCTCTCTCTCTCTCTCTCTCTCTCTCTCTCTCTCTCTTTCTCTCTCTCTCTTTCTCTCACAGAGAGAGAGAGAGAGAGATACACTTGCACTATACATCCAGCAGCTAGAAAAGTGGGGTTCAAGAGCTAGAGATCGATCCTGCAGGCATTGGTCAGTACAAATACGTGATTACAAACACACACACACACACACACACACACACAGTAAGGGGAGACATTATCACTACCTACAAAATTCTCAGAGAAATTGACAGGGTAGGTAATGATAAACTGTTTAACTCGGGTGGTACGCGAACAAGGAGACACAGGTGGAAACTGAGTACTCAAATGAGCCACAGGGACGTTTGAAAGAACTTTTTTAGTGTCTGAGTAGTTAACAGATGGAATGGGTTAGGCAGTGATGTGGTGGAGGCTGACTCCATACACAGTTTCAAATGTAGATATGACAGAGCCCAATAGGCTCAGGAATCTGTATACCTGTTGATCGACAGTTGAAAGGCGGGACCAAAGATCCAGAGCTCAGCCCCCGCAAGAACAATTAGGTGAGTACACACACACACACACACAGACACACTCACACACAACAAGGTACAACAAGGACAGAAACCGACTTGTAAAGGTGGTGTTTACAAACTAAACCACGAAGGAGGATATTCTCGAAAGGAAGAGTCGTCTGCAGCATGTGGAGAGATACAAAAAAGTATTCCTGCAGAGGGACAGGACGAAGGAGGAGAGAGCCAGGGAGCAGAGAAGGAGGAACCAGCAAACCAGAAATCACAGCCCCCAACACAACAGTCCTAGAGACAAGAGGCGAACCCAAACCAGCATCCCAGCAACACCAGAGGGGAGGGCAACACCACCACCCCCTCTGCATAGAAACCCTCCCTTCCCCTCACCCTACCTGCCCCCACCCAACCATCCCTCCCCCCCCCCACCCCATTCTTACCCTGTCCTATCACCCTTCCCCATTCCCATCATGTCCCCCCTCCCACCTTTCCCCCCCTGTCCCCCCTCCCCCTTCATCCCATACCCTCCCTATCCCTCCTCCCCCCTCACCCCGTATCCTCCATGTCCCCCCTATCTCCTTAACCCACACCCTACCTGTCCCCCCTTCCATGAAACCTCCACCCCTCACCCCAAACTCCTCTGAGACCCTGCACACCACCTCACAGATCTTCTCACCCATGGAACAGCTTCCCACACCAGCAGAATGCTCTTCAAGACAGGGACAAGAAAATGGGCTGAAGAAAGTGAGCTTCAAGGCAATGTACACTAACATAGATGGGATTACAAATAAAACAAGTGAAATCAGAGAATGGGCACTAGAAGAAAACCCAGACATAATAGCACTCACAGAAACAAAGCTAACGAACACCATAACAAACGCATTTTTCCACAGGGCTACTATGTAGTGAGGAAAGAGAGACAAGAGAGAGGAGGAGGTGGTGTAGCTTTGCTACTAAGAGAAGGATGGAGTTTCAAGGAGATGGTAATTCAGAACTGTGAAGGTTTCAGTGACTACATATCAGGCACCATAGCAACTGGAGGACAGAAAATTATAGTAGTAGTCATATATAACCCCCAACCGAATGACAGGACACCCAGATAGGAATATGATAGAAACAACTTGGCCACCATCAATATAATAGAGAGAGCAGCTTCTCTTGCTAGCAAGAACGGATCCAGGCTACTAATCATGGGAGACTTCAACCATGAGAAGATAGATTGGGGGAACAGAGACCCACGTGGAGGCCCAGACACATGGAGAGCTAAGCTGATGGATGTGGCAACAAGAAACTTTCTAAGTCAACACGTCAAAGGACCGACAAGAATGAGAGGAGGGGATGAACCAGCCTTGCTTGATCTGATATTTACCCTAAATGAGTCGGATATAAGGGAAATTAAGTTGGAAGCCCCCTTGGGAATGAGTGATCATAGTGTATTGAGCTTTGAGTACCTGGTTGAGCTAGGAATTATCACCCCCAAAAAAGAACTGGGAAACAAAGGGCTGGCGTACCGAAAGGGAAACTATGAGGAGATGAATAAATTCCTATGGAATATACATTGGGACACAGAACTCGGAACCAAGTCTGTACAAGACATGATGGACTATGTCACCCAAAAATGTCAGGAGGCTGTAAGCAGGTTTGTCCCAGCCCGACAGGAAAAAACAGAGAAGCAAAGGAAGAATCCGTGGTTTAATAGGGAATGTATGAAAGCAAAGGAGCTGAACAAAAGGGCATGGAGGAACTTCCGTAATAACAGAACACCAGAAAGTAGAGAGAGATACCAGAGAACCAGGAACGAGTATGTTAGTGTGAGAAGAGCAGCTGAGAAAAGGTATGAAAATGATATAGCTAATAAAGCCAAGACCGAACCAAAGCTACTACACAGTCACATCAGGAGGAAGACAACAGTGAAGGAACAGGTGATGAAACTTAGGGTGGGCGAGGACAGGTACACAGAGAATGACAAAGAGGTGTGTGAAGAACTCAACAAAAGGTTCCAGGAGGTCTTTACAATAGAACAGGGAGAAGTCACGGCGCTAGGAGAGGTGGCAGCAAACCAGGTGACCTTGGAAAGGTTCGAAATTACAAGAGATGAGGTCAAGAAGCACCTATTGGAGCTGGATGTGAGAAAAGCTGTTGGGCCGGATGGAATCTCACCATGGGTATTGAAAGAGTGTGCAGGAGCACTTTGCTTGCCACTCTCCATAGTGTATAGTAGGTCACTGGAAACGGGAGACCTACCAGAAGTATGGAAGACTGCTAATGTAGTACCAATATTTAAAAAGGGTGACAGACAAGAGGCACTGAACTACAGGCCAGTGTCCTTAACTTGTATACCATGCAAGGTGATGGAGAAGATTGTGAGAAAAAACCTAGTAACACATCTGGAGAGAAGAGACTTCGTGACAACCCATCAACATGGGTTCAGGGAGGGTAAATCTTGCCTTACAGGCTTGATAGAATTCTATGATCAGGTGACAAAGATTAAGCAAGAAAGAGAAGGATGGGCGGACTGCATTTTTTTGGACTGTCGGAAAGCCTTTGACACAGTACCCCATAAAAGGTTGATGCATAAGCTGGAGAAACAGGCAGGAGTAACTGGTAGGGCGCTCCAGTGGATAAGGGAGTACCTAAGCAATAGGAAGCAGAGAGTTATAGTGAGGGGTGAGACCTCAGAATGGCGTGAAGTCACCAGTGGAGTCCCACAGGGCTCTGTGCTTGGACCTATCCTGTTTCTGATATACGTAAATGATCTCCCAGAGGGTATAGACTCATTCCTCTCAATGTTTGCTGACGACGCCAAAATTATGAGAAGGATTAAGACAGAGGAGGACAGCTTGAGGCTTCAAGAAGACCTGGACAAGCTGCAGGAATGGTCGAACAAATGGTTGTTAGAGTTTAACCCAAGCAAATGTAATGTAATGAAGATAGGGGTAGGAAGCAGGAGACCAGATACAAGGTATCACTTGGGAGATGAAATACTTCAAGAGTCAGAGAGAGAGAAAGACCTGGGGGTTGATATCACGCCAGACCTGTCCCCTGAAGCTCATATCAAGAGGATAACATCAGCAGCATATGCCAGGTTGGCTAACATAAGAACGGCCTTTAGAAACTTGTGTAAGGAATCTTTCAGAACATTATATACCACATATGTCAGACCAATCCTGGAGTATGCGGCTCCAGCATGGAGTCCATATCTAGTCAAGCATAAGACTAAACTGGAAAAGGTTCAAAGGTTTGCCACCAGACTAGTACCCGAGCTGAGAGGTATGAGCTACGAGGAGAGACTACGGGAATTAAACCTCACTTCGTTGGAAGACAGAAGAGTTAGGGGGGACATGATCACCACATTCAAGATTCTCAAGGGAATCGACAGGGTTGATAAAGACAGGCTATTTAACACAAGGGGCACACGCACTAAGGGACACAGGTGGAAACTGAGTGCCCAAATGAGCCACAGAGATATTAGAAAGAACTTTTTTAGTGTCAGAGTGGTTGACAAATGGAATGCATTAGGAAGTAATGTGGTGGAGGCTGACTCCATACACAGTTTCAAGTGTAGATATGATAGAGCCCAATAGGCTCAGGAACCTGTACACCTGTTGATTGACGGTTGAGAGGCGGGACCAAAGAGCCAGAGCTCAACCCCCGCAAGCACAACTAGGTGAGTACACACACACACACACACACACACACACACACACACTTAGCCCTCCAGAAACATGGAGGGCTAAGCTGCTGGACGTGGCAACAAGAAACTTTCTAAGCCAGCACATCAAAGAACCAACAAGAATGAGAGGAGAAGATGAACCAGCAATGCTTGATTTGATATTTACCCTAAATGAGTGGGATATAAGAGAAGTTAAGATGGAAGTGCCCTTGGGAATGAGTGACCACAGTGTATTGAACTTTGAGTACCTGGTAGAGCTAGGACTTATATCCCCAAAAAAGAACTAGGAATCAAAAGGCTGGCATACCGAAAGGGAAATTATGAACAGATGAGAAGTTTCCTAAATGAAATACCTTGGGACACAGACCTCAGAGATAAGTCTGTACAGGGTATGATGGACTATGTTACCCAAAAGTGTCAGGAGGCAGTAAACAGGTTCATCCCGGCCCAAAGGGCGAAATCCGAGAAGCAACAGAAGAATCCATGGTATAATAGGGCATGTATGGAAGCGAAGAAACTGAACAAAAGGGCGTGGAGGAACTTCCGGAATAACAGAACACCAGAAAGCAGAGAGAGATACCAGAGAACCAGGAATGAGTACGTCAGGGTGAGAAGAGAAGCAGAGAAAAGTATTGAAAATGATATAGCAAACAAAGCCAAGACCGAACCAAAGCTACTCCACAGTCACATCAGAAGGAAAACAACAGTGAAAGAACAGGTATTGAAACTTCGAACAGGCGAGGACAGGTATACAGAGAATGACAGAGAGGTGTGTGAAGAACTCAACAAGAGGTTCCAGGAGGTCTTCACAATAGAACAAGGTGAGGTCACTGTGCTAGGAGAAAGGGAGGTAAACCAGGCGGCCTTGGAAGAGTTCGAAATTACGAGAGAGGAGGTCAAGGGACACCTGCTGGATCTGGATGTTAGAAAGGCTGTTGGTCCAGATGGGATCTCACCATGGATACTGAAAGAGTGTGCAGAGGCACTTTGCTTGCCACTCTCCATAGTGTATAGTAAGTCACTGGAGACGGGAGACCTGCCAGAAATATGGAAGACGGCGAATGTGGTCCCAATATACAAAAAGGGCGACAGGCAAGAGGTCCTGAACTACAGGCCAGTGTCCTTGACTTGTATACCATGCAAGGTGATGAAGATCGTGAGAAAAAACCTGGTAACACATCTGGAGAGAAGGGACTTCGTGACAAATCGCCAACATGGGTTCAGGGAGGGTAAATCTTTCCTTACAGACTTGATAGAATTCTACAATCAGATGACAAAGATTAAGCAAGAAAGAGAGGGCTGGGCGGACTGCATTTTCTTGGATTGTCGGAAAGCCTTTGACACAGTACCACATAAGAGGCTGGTACATAAGCTGGAGAGACAGGCAGGTGTAGCTGGTAAGGTGCTCCAGTGGATAAGGGAGTATCTAAGCAATAGGAAGCAGAGAGTTACGGTGAGTGGTGAGACCTCCGATTGGCGTGAAGTCACCAGTGGAGTCCCACAGGGCTCTGTACTCGGTCCTATCTTGTTTCTGATATATGTAAATGATCTCCCAGAGGGTATCGATTCATTTCTCTCAATGTTTGCAGACGATGCTAAAATTATGAGAAGGATTAAAACAGAAGAGGACTGTTTGAGGCTTCAAGAAGACCTAGACAAGCTGAAGGAATGGTCGAACAAATGGTTGTTAGAGTTTAACCCAACCAAATGTAATGTAATGAAGATAGGTGTAGGGAGCAGGAGGCCAGATACAAGGTATCATCTGGGAAAGGAAATTCATCATGAGTCAGAGAAGGAAAAAGTCTTGGGGGTTGATATCACGCCAGACCTGTCTCCTGCAGCACATATCAAGCGGATAACATCAGCGGCATATGCCAGGCTGGCCAACATACGAACGGCATTCAGAAACTTGTGTAATGAATCATTCAGAACATTGTATACCACATATGTCAGGCCAATCCTGGAGTATGCAGCCCCAGCATGGAGTCCATATCTAGTCAAGGATAAGACTAAACTGGAAAAGGTTCAAAGGTTTGCCACCAGACTAGTACCCGAGCTGAGAGGTATGAGCTACGAGGAAAGACTACGGGAATTAAACCTCACTTCGCTGGAAGACAGAAGAGTTAGGGGGGACATGATCACCACATTCAAGATTCTGAAGGGAATTGATAGGGTAGATAAAGACAGTCTATTTAACACAAGGGGAACACGTACAAGGGGACACAGGTAGAAACTGAGTGCCCAAATGAGCCACAGAGATATTAGAAAGAACTTTTTTAGTGTCAGAGTGGTGGACAAATGGAATGCATTAGGAAGAGATGTGGTGGAGGCTGACTCCATACACAGTTTCAAGTGTAGATATGATAGAGCCCGATAGGCTCAGGAATCTGTACACCTGTTGATTGACGGTTGAGAGGCGGGACCAAAGAGCCAGAGCTCAAGCCCCGCAAACACAACTAGGTGAGTACAACTAGGTGAGTACACACACACACACACACACACACACACACACACATTGCATTAGACAACATACTGCAGAAGTCAATGCCTTAGTCAACTCTCAGCTAGAAAATCAGGGTCTAAGAGCTGGAGCTGAGTCCTGCAGGCACAAATAGGTCAGTATACACACACACACACACACACACACACACACACAAGTGGCCTGGTGGCTGAGTGGACAGCGCTCGGAGTTCGTAGTCCTAAGTTCCTGGGTTCGATTCCCGGACGAGGAAGAAACAAATGGCCAGAATTTCTTTGACCTGATGAGCCTGTTCACCAAGCTGTAAATAGGTACCAGGTAGTTAGACAGCTGTTACGGGCTATTTCCTGGGGATGTGTGTTGGAGATAAATATTTGTAATAGATGCGATGGTGGAAAGAGGTCGGGAGTCAGTACTCCGGACAACCGAAGATTACAAAGGCGGGGTCCAAGAGCTAACTGCTCAATCAGGCACACATAGTATATATAAATAGTCATTGCACACACGGGCTTCAGTACGCACTGCAAGAGGCCAACATTCACAACAAGACAATGGGGAACGACCTGTGAGGTGGACTGACCATCATAACGACCTGTGAGGTGGACTGAACATCATAACGACCTGTGAGGTGGACTGAACATCATAAGGGGAACGACCTGTGAGGTGGACTGAACATCATAACGACCTGTGAGGTGGACTGAACATCATAAGGGGAACGACCTGTGAGGTGGACTGACCATCATAACGACCTGTGAGGTAGACTGACCATCATAAGGGGAACGACGTGTGAGGTAGACTGACCATCATAAGGGGAACGACCTGTGAGGTAGACTGACCATCATAAGGGGAACGACGTGTGAGGTAGACTGACCATCATAAGGGGAACGACCTGTGAGGTGGACTGACCATCATAAGGGGAACATGTGAGGTAGACTGAACATCATAAGGGGAACATGTGAGGTAGACTGAACATCATAAGGGGAACATGTGAGGTAGACTGAACATCATAAGGGGAACATGTGAGGTAGACTGAACATCATAAGGGGAACATGTGAGGTAGACTGAACATCATAAGGGGAACATGTGAGGTAGACTGAACATCATAAGGGACCTTCATGTAACGTTTGGTTGGTTTCCACTCAGAAGTGTCCACATGCTTAGGCCTAGCTGGGAGAAACACTTGTACACATGTTAAACACACACACACACACACACACACACACACACACACACACATCTGCTGAGGAAGAGACAATGTGAGGTAGCTTCGGTATGAACGATAAACGTGCCCAGCACACCTGAGTGCTCAGATGTGCTGAGCAACACCTGAGTGCTGATCAATACTCACAAGAGTAGTGGCAACGAGAGCGTCCCGGTGGATGGCACAGTTGAGCTCCACCTTGTCATAAAGTTTGGGACAGGCAGACACCAAAAAGTCTCAACGCCCTCCAAATGTACTCACCAGAAAGAAGACGAGAGAGATATCAAATAATATACACCTGGAAGATACTAGAGGGCCAAGTACCAAATCTACACAGTAAAATAACAACGTACTGGAGTGAACGACATGGAAGAAAATGTAGAATAGAACCAATGAAGAGCAGAGGTGCCATAGGCACAATCAGAGAACACTGTATAAACATCAGAGGTCCGCGGTTGTTCAACGTCCTCCCAGCAAGCATAAGAAATATTGCCGGAACAACCGTGGACATTTTCAAGAGGAAACTAGATTTATTCCTCCAAGGAGTGCCGGACCAACCGGGCTGTGGTGGGTATGTGGGCCTGCGGGCCGCTCCAAGCAACAGCCTGGTGGACCAAACTCTCACAAGTCGAGCCTGGCCTCGGGCCGGGCTTAGGGAGTAGAAGAACTCCCAGAACCCCATCAACCAGGTATCAACCAGGTATCACCCAAGTGCTGACGTGAAGACTTTGGCTGCCCTGTTTGAGAGCGGCTAACAATGGCTGCTGGAGTGCTTGATGGGGCAATTCTCCCACCTCTCCAACTGATATTATTCGCGGAGCTTCAGCTACTCTTGCAAGAGTTGTTAGACTCACGCTCTTAGTTGCAGGAGCCATCAGGCCCCGAAGTGATTCTGCAAAGCCACCTCGCAAGTTCAGCAGACGGTCGTGAAGCAATGCGTGCTCCTTGGCTGAGTTCGTTGTGGAGGAAGATCGAGCAGCACACTTCAGGCGCCAGACACTGTCTGCTGGGCCCTCACCCCGGTTGTCTGCTGGGCCCTCACCCCGGTTGTCTGCTGGGCCCTCACCCCGGTTGTCTGCTGGGCCCTCACCCCGGTTGTCTGCTGGGCCCTCACCCCGGTTGTCTGCTAGGCCCTCACCCTGGTTGTTTGCAAGGCCCTCACCTTGGTTGTCTGCTGGGCCCTCACCCTGGTTGTCTGCTGGGCCCTCACCCTGGTTGTCTGCTGGTCCCTCACCCCGGTTGTCTGCTGGGCCCTCACCCCGGTTGTCTGCTGGGCCTTCACCCCGGTTGTCTGCTAGGCCCTCACCCTGGTTGTCTGCTGGGCCCTCACCCTGGTTGTTTGCAAGGCCCTCACCTTGGCTGTCTGCTGGGTCCTCACCCTGGTTGTCTGCTGGGCCCTCACCCCGGTTGTCTGCTGGGCCCTACCCCCGGTTGTCTGCTGGGCCCTCACTCTGGTTGTTTGCAAGGCCCTCACCTTGGTTGTCTGTTAGGACCTCACCCTGGTTGTCTGCTGGGCCCTCACCCTGGTTGTCTGCTGGGCCCTCACCCCGGTTGTCTGCTGGGCCCTCACCCTGGTTGTCTGCTGGGCCCTCATCCCGGTTGTCTGCTGGGCCCTCACCCTGGTTGTCTGCTGGGCCCTCACCCCGGTTGTGTGTGTCGGAAAATCCGACACCATTTAATATCATACAGATAATAGCTGTATTACCAACAAGTTACCCATAGAAAACGTAACTTGTAGTGGAATTACCATCTAAAGAAAACGGGATATCATCACCACATACTATTATAATTCACCACCTATTATGGTGGGAATTATTCTTAAATACATTAGTCTTTGGACTTTACCATCATAAAAACATCTTATATAAATTAACTTAATTATCAATATTAAAGTAGAGTAAATGTGACCCTTCTATCACTTTCTGAAATCTGGACAAAGTAGGCCAGGCGAGAGTGAGGAAGGAGGGCAGCCATTGTTGTTATACGAGACCAGAGGCTCACACGGGAGCAAATTCGGCTCCTGTTAATTTTACTTGGACGTAGTGTTATGGATACCAAAGGTGTACCATCTGTCAACACGCTGTCAACAAATCAAGTTAAGTGTTCTTTCCGAAACCCATTATTTATCATTAGTGGCCATTAATGTCATTATATAGGGTGACCCGGTTAGATCACATGGAAGCCTCAAACTAAAGGTAATTAAGCCAGGTCTTCATGTTCCATGTACTGTTTTCTCTGATATACTTGTCATATATAGGATTCTGGCTTCACAGCTAGCGCACTTTTGACAGGTCAAGACGAGGATGCAAGATTTGTGCACCAGTTACTGGGTGATATGGAAGCTACCTCAAAGAGGATAATTTGGTGTCTACACCCTAGTTATACCTGGTGGACTAACCTGCTGTACTATAAGATAAGGAACCTCATCAATGTATGTAGCTATTACTGTAGTTTGATTGGCTGCATATATATTAATATAATAACCCCCCCTAATGTGTAGAGGATCGATTTGTGAGATTATGAGATTATTGCAGAAATACAGTCCACTTATCATTATACAAATTGCTATCGAAGTATATAAATTAACGTAAATATAAATTCATATAAATTAAATAAATATAAATCTCACAGGTCGGTTCCCACATTATTTGGTCATCTTCGAACCGGATGACGGATTATTTGATCCTTTGAACCCACATTTGGTCATCTTAGTACCGGATGAACCAGTTAACCAGTGGATTCATTAAATATACTAGTGCAGTGTTATTTAAACAAAGCCAGCCAGTCAAGACAGCGGCGAAGCCTCGAGGGAGCTCAGGAGCCTCCCTCAGCCCAGTTCAGCCTTCGTCAGCGGTTTCATGCACACCCACAGATATTTGGTGGCGTGTTATTTCGTGAAATGACAGCGCTAATATAGAATCCAGCCAAATTAGTGACTGTGTCTTCGCGAGATTGTTCACGGATTTCGTGGTGTTACATTTCGCGAGAGATTATCTACGAATTTTGTGGACTTTATTTCGCGAGGTCACTAATAATATTTAATACTTCTAGATAATATTAGAAGTTTCATAGAGGCTAATTAAGAGGCTATTATCAATAATTGTGTATATTATTTCTCCAAAATAGAGAATTATTTAATATATATTGCACTAGTGATCACAGTATAATATTTACTAATTGCCAACCCACAACAGGGTAGGATATTAACCATTGACTAGTTGAACTATTATCGTTCATCCTAGTCCCATTATTACTATAGTCAGTTGTACTATATTGAACAACCTAACACCATTAATGAATGGTCCAGACCCTATTTTGGGTGTAATTTTTATCAACTCGAGTTGAGTTGTATATATAATAAATTACTTATGATCATTACACCTTTGAGTGATTAATTAGTGTCTCTACCATCCTAGGGTGATATAGAAGAGCTAACCTAAAGGTACTTCCAGTGACACTGGTTTATCACTCAAATCATTAGTGTGTATGATTGTATATATATAATGTGTATTAATTTTAAGTGCTAACCTCTAGTAGAGGTAGGATTATTGCCTAGTGAGTTCAGAATTTACCCTAGGCTACCATTAGAGCTTGTTCAGTATTATGAGCAGCCCAAGTACAAGCCCCACAAGGCTTCACCAACGAGCCAGTATGGATAATGCAGGGAGAATGAAAAGAACCCTTGCAGGTCTTAAAGGCCACTTAACAAGACAGATCAAGAAATGTGAAGATTTGTCACAACAATCAACAGTTGATTATGCTGACCTGGAAAGCTATTATCAAGCAGCTGCAGGTAAATTTGAGCAAATCAAATGTCAAATAGCAACATATGTGGCTGAACTTGCCAACACTAATTTATCAGAAACAGAAATAGACGACATTATGGTTGATCTTGCGAATTATGAAGATCACACTCAGGCCACGTTACAGCCTTATGTCAAATTAATTGCCCAGAACAAGGCAACAGCAACAACAACAACAGTTGCATCTAATACGAGTCAAGCAGAAGCTCGACTCCCTCCAATTAATTTACCCACTTTCTCAGGAAAAGATGAGGAAGATTGGGACGAATTTTGGAACAAATTCGTTGACCTTGTAGACTCAAAACAATCTTTACCAAAGAGTAGTAAATTCTCTTATTTGCAAGGCCAATTATCAGGTGAGGCTAAAACAGTAGTATCCCATCTGAGATTAACTAATGACGGCTATGATCTGGCAGTAAAACTCCTCAAGGATAATTATGCTGATCCAGAAGTAAGAACATCACATTTAGTTCATGAGCTGTTGCATTTACCCCCACCGGAGGCTTCAGCTGATTCACTCCAAGTCTTCAAGCTGGAGGTAGAATCATTGATCAATGCCCTCAGCCTGACAGCAGATACAAACGGGGCTGAGTGGGTCTTGAAAATAATTGTCCAGGAGAAAATACCTAGGGACATATTGAGACAAATGAGTGCTCATTACAATAAAAGCATCTTATCCATGAATGAAATATCTGAAGGTTTAAAGTCAGTAGTTCATCAATTACGAACACATGACAAATTAAAACCACCAAGTAAACCCTCAGAAACCAATAATAGTAAACCACAGAGTACCAAAGGTACTCCAAATCAATCTAGACAATATAATTCAACACCAAAGTGGAACAGTAGCAGTGTGGGCGTATATGCAGTGGGACCCTCCAAGCCTATAGTTACTGTGTCACCCAAGAACGTGACACCAAAGGGTACTGGAAGCTATGGAACATGTTTGTTCTGCAATGAGAAACATTCAATGTACCACTGCTCTAATTTTCCTGATAGTGACGCCCGTGTTGAGCGACTCAAAGATTTGCAACATTGCACGAGGTGCCTCAGGAAACATAACATCAACGACTGTGATACCCAATTACACACCTGTAATAGGTGTAACAAAGGTCAGCACCATGCAGCATTGTGCAGAGACACCAAAACAACGTCTCCAAACCCCAAGGTGGAAGATAGCATTCCCACCACAGTACAGTACTGCAAGGTGCAACCAACAAAGAGTGTCCAATCGGCAAAGTCTAAAGGTAATACGACTTTGCCTACTGCCCAAATTACCATCCTGAATAAGAGGGCCAAGGTCCATACCCGTGGGTTGTTTGACCAAGGATCCCAGAGAACATATATCACTAAAAAGTTGGCAGATGAATTACAATTAAGGCCTGTAGCCCAGATGTCATTCAACATCTCAGGGTTTGTAACAGATGCAGGACCTCAAGTCTACCAGGTGGTACAACCATCAGTACGCTTAGGCAGGTACGTCTGTCGAGTACAAGCCATTGTGGTGGACAAAATACCAGTAGACCTACAAGTTCAAGGTCTGAGAGCAACAGCCAAATTCCTGAGAAATAGAGGAATAAAATTGGCAGATAATATTAAGTCTGATCACCTCACCGACTTCGGTCTCCTTGTAGGGACAGACTATTGTCATCGATTCATCGGTAGCCCTACTAAATATCAGGGTATAACCATGTTAAACTCTGCAGGAGGTAAATTACTCTCAGGCCCAGTATCAAGCCTGAGGAGACCTATGCCTGCAGATAAACAATACCAATAGAAATCTAAATTTGTCAGCTGATTATATTTCTCCAGTAGCATTATACTAAGGAGATTACAGCTGACTATACCAACAGAGGTTGATGTTAGTATCATCATTTAAAGCTGGAGATGAGTTCATGAGGCCTCAGTGGCAAATCAGTGAACAGTAGCCTAAAACAGCTACAAGTCACTGCGACCAATGTCACTGAACCCACTGCAGTCTCAGAACCATACTTTACTTTAATGATGAGCTATTCAATCTTCTGAATCAATTAACTAAATTAAACCCCAATAAATCTGATGACTGATTTGATACATTTATTATTTAATCAAGATGTATTCCATGGGCCTCAGTGTTTATATATCAGTGACCAGTTACCTGAAGAAACTTCAAGTTATATCTAATGTCACTGATCTCACTGCAGTCCCTGAATCATACTTGACTGTAGTACTTGATCACATCCAGTCTTCTGGGTTAAATAATATGTAATAAGGCTTGAATATTAGCCTTTCAAGAGTTGACAGGGAAATGAAATCGCATTAGACTTCTAACCCCTGCAACTCTAGTACGGGACATCCGTCCTGTACGAACAGACACACAAATGTGTGATTACTAACTACTAACATCAAATTAATCTAATAATTCGAAGGAGGAGTATCGGTGTTCGTCTGTTCTAATTAGGACTTCGACCCGTGAGCAGCCCCCTGGGGAATTATGTCGGAAAATCCGACACCATTTAATAATCATACAGATAATAGCTGTATTACCAACAAGTTACCCATAGAAAACGTAACTTGTAGTGGAATTACCATCTAAAGAAAACGGGATATCATCACCACATACTATTATAATTCACCACCTATTATGGTGGGAATTATTCTTAAATACATTAGTCTTTGGACTTTACCATCATAAAAACATCTTATATAAATTAACTTAATTATCAATATTAAAGTAGAGTAAATGTGACCCTTCTATCACTTTCTGAAATCTGGACAAAGTAGGCCAGGCGAGAGTGAGGAAGGAGGGCAGCCATTGTTGTTATACGAGACCAGAGGCTCACACGGGAGCAAATTCGGCTCCTGTTAATTTTACTTGGACGTAGTGTTATGGATACCAAAGGTGTACCATCTGTCAACACGCTGTCAACAAATCAAGTTAAGTGTTCTTTCCGAAACCCATTATTTATCATTAGTGGCCATTAATGTCATTATATAGGGTGACCCGGTTAGATCACATGGAAGCCTCAAACTAAAGGTAATTAAGCCAGGTCTTCATGTTCCATGTACTGTTTTCTCTGATATACTTGTCATATATAGGATTCTGGCTTCACAGCTAGCGCACTTTTGACAGGTCAAGACGAGGATGCAAGATTTGTGCACCAGTTACTGGGTGATATGGAAGCTACCTCAAAGAGGATAATTTGGTGTCTACACCCTAGTTATACCTGGTGGACTAACCTGCTGTACTATAAGATAAGGAACCTCATCAATGTATGTAGCTATTACTGTAGTTTGATTGGCTGCATATATATTAATTTAATAACCCCCCCTAATGTGTAGAGGATCGATTTGTGAGATTAAGAGATTATTGCAGAAATACAGTCCACTTATCATTATACAAATTGCTATCGAAGTATATAAATTAACGTAAATATAAATTCATATAAATTAAATAAATATAAATCTCACAGGTCGGTTCCCACAGTGTGCTAGGACCTCACTCTGGTTGTCTGCTGGGCCCTCACCCTGGTTGTCTGCTGGGCCCTCACCCCGGTTGTCTGCTGGGCCCTCACCTCGGTTGTCTGCTGGGCCCTCACCCTGGTTGTCTGCTAGGCCCTCACCCTGGTTGTCTGCTGGGCCCTCACCCTGGTTGTCTGCTGGGCCCTCACCCTGGTTGTCTGCTGGGCCCTCATCCCGGTTGTCTGCTGGGCCCTCACCCTGGTTGTCTGGTGGGCCCTCACCCTGGTTGTCTGCTGGGCCCTCACCCTGGTTGTCTGCTGGGCCCTCACCCCGGTTGACTGCTGGGCCCTCACCCTGGTTGTCTGCTGGGTTCTCACCCTGGTGGCCGGACCAGAAGTTAGCTGCAGAGGAAGGCTCCTCTTTATTGTCTTCATCTCTCTCCGTTGGATTATAATTTCTTAGAAGAGCTAAAAATTCTTGGTCAAACCGAAGGGTTTTCCAGTAGGTCTGACAACAGTGAGAAGGGTGACTGAGCGGCCGAGGTGTAAACCCACACCAGCACCAACACTCGCCGCATCTTGATAATGCCAAACCGGTTAGCTTAGCCGGCGCAGGTAAACACAACTGACAGGTTGTTCACACCAAGTCTCTGTACTATGATGACTGTCACACAAATGCTGTAATTTCACATTCCAAACGATCAGATCTTATTCTTCAAGCGAGGAATATATCAGGAAATATGACTGTGTGGAGTGCAGTCTGTATGGGTGTGCAGGCAATGTGGATGTGCAGGCAGTATGGGTGTGCAGGCACTGTGGGGTGTGCAGGCACTGTGGGTGTGCAGGCAGTGTGGGTGTGCAGGCACTGTGGGGTGTGCAAGCAGTGTGGGTGTGCAGGCACCTTGGGGTGTGCAGGCAGTGTGGGTGTGGTGAAGCCCGCGTCAAGACTGAGGCGCCACCTTCCTCACTCATCATCCCGGTAGTGAAAGTTCAGCTGGCGACGTTCCCATGGCTCACGGCCGGCTGACGTTGAGCCTTAATGGGGGACGATGGGGAAGAGGGGTGAATGACAGGGATTTAAGGGCAGGAGGGGAAAGGGGGTTTAAGGGTATGGAAGGAGAGGGAGGAAGTTGCCCCAAGCGAAGGGTGTTAACATCTCATTTTACTCCAAAATAATATTTTATTAAACATGAAATTACATATCATTGTTAATGTTAATATTATCAGTTTAACAATGAGTGAAACGTTATCAGAGAGAGGCGTTGTGGTGTGGGCGAGCAGTGGAGCTTGGTGCTGGCTCACCGCCAGTGTGCTAGTGACCCTCGTAGCGGTGCTAGTCGTGGTGCAGATGGTACTGACGTCGATGGGCCCAGCCAGGCTGAAAGGGCTACAGAAGCCTCACTGTGGGTCACTTGGGAGGAAGGCAGCGTGCGCGGCCCGCCTTGAGTGGTGGCTGCTGGTGGGGGTGGCGCTGAGGGCAGCTATGAGCCTGGGTGCTGACCTGCAGAGGCAGAACCTGGCGCTGCAGCAGCTGCTAGAGCGCCGCCGCAGCTGGTGGACTCGGGTGGTGTCCTTCGTGCGCCACCTGCAGCTTCCTGGTCCCCAGCAGACCATCCAGGGCGTGCTGGTGAACATGGTACACACCCTCACCCTGTACCAGCGTTGGTGGCACCACCTGTACCTCAGAGTTCAGCTCCACTCCCTGGGCCTGCCTGCAGGTGGGTACCTCCACCTCCTGGGCCCACCACTGCTCCCCCTGGTCTTCGTGGGCACGTATGCCGCCGCCACCCACCTGACCGGAGCCCTGCTCGCAACGTCTGCTGCAGTCGCCACTGGCGACAACAAGGACGCCACTGGCGACACCAAAGACGCCACTGGCGGCAACAAGGACGCCACTGGCGACAACAAGGACGTCACTGGCGACACCAAAGACGCCACTGGCGACAGCATGGATGCCACTGGCGACAGCAAAGACGCCACTGGCAACAACAAAGACGCCACTGGCAACAACAAAGACGCCACTGGCAACAACAAAGACGCCACTGGCGACAACAAAGACGCCACTGGCAACAACAGAGACGCCACTGGCAACAACAGAGACGCCACTGGCGACAACAAAGACACCACTGGCAACAACAGAGACGCCACTGGCAACAACAGAGACGCCACTGGCAACAATAAAGATGCCACTGGCAACAATAAAGATACCACTGGCAACAATAAAGACGCCCCTGGCGACACCAGGAAGGTGAGAGTTGCAACACTGATGAAGACAGGAAAAACAGAGATGTGCGATGACTGCAAGAAGTGCCGACATCCTTCATTAGTCACAATCCGTCCTCCCGATGCAGAGTGGAACTGGGCGCCGCTCCTCTACATAACTGGCGCCGGAGCCCTCGGCATTTTACCCTTTCCCTTCGGGTGCATCGGCTGCCTGTGCCTGGGCCTGGGCGCCTACCAGGATTGTAGGGTCATGGCCAATGTCTACGCTCGGGAGGAGTACTTCAAGGAACGCTGCTCCATATGCGGTCATCCGCACAACTGGTACGAGAAGTTTTTTTAATACAAGAAAATTTTCCACTATTGCTTCTGACTGACTCATAGGTCTGGTACAGCTTGGTGTGACCAGGTGTGTTAGGAGCAGATTGTGACGAACCTCGATTATATGATAGTGAGAAAACAGCTTCAACTGACAGCTACGTTCCAACACTCCAGATTCAGGAAAGCACGCTCCCTCCACCGACACAGGGTCGGCCTTAGGCGTTGCGATTTCTAAACCACAAGTTGCGAGGGCCCCCAGGTGCCGAGGGCTCCCAGGTATCGAGGGCCCCATGAAGGCGAGGGCCCCATGAAGGCGAGGGCCTCCATGGTGGCGAGGGCCTCCATGGTGGCGAGGGCCTCCATGGTGGCGAAGGCCCCCATGGAGACGTGGGCTCTCCAGGTGACGTGGGCCCCCAAGGTGACGTGGGCCCCCAAGGTGACGTGGGCCCCCAAGGTGACTTGGGCCCCCAAGGTGACGTGGGCCCCCAGGCGGCAAAGAGCCTCCTTGGTGGCGAGGGCCCCCATGAAGGCGAGGGCTCCCATGGAGGCGAGGGATCCCATGGAGGCGAAGGGTCTCCCATGGAGGCGAAGGGTCCCCCATGGAGGCGAAGGGTCCCCCATGGAGGCGAAAGGTCCCCCATGTAGGCGAGGGCCTTCACGGGTGGTGGGGCCTCCAGGTGGCGAAGGTTCTCAGGTGACGAGGGCCCCAATGGTGCCAAATGCCTCCAGGTTTACAGACAAGGTCTGTTTTAGTGAAATTATATTTTCAATATTATTTTTTTATTTTATCTTTTAGAAAAACATTCAAAATGTAAGTAATTTGCATTGTTGGAAGACAATTATAGTCGTATGAGTTATTGTGAGTGTAATGTAATGTGGAAACATTTGTTTCGTGAGACAGGAGTATGTGGGAGTACTGTTCAGAGGAGTCAAGACTGTGTGCGACTGATAACATGGAACATGTAAGAACAAATAGAGTGGGACACTTTGGAAGTGACGTCAAGATTATAGTTAGTGCACAGGTGAAGGTGTGATTCTGGCAGGGTTTGGTGCGCGTCACCTGGGAGCCCTTGCCACTTGAGGCCTTCGCCACCTGGGGGGCTCTTTGGAGACTTTCGGCGCCATGGAGAGGGGGGGGGACCTGCGGCTTGGGCAATAGCTTCTCTCCCTATATCAACTGGATTAAATATGCCACGGCCCATGCAGAGGAGGCCATGTTTGAGGATACCCGCACAGATCCACTAACTGGGGTTATAATAGTCACAATAATTATGTGCTGCTAACATAACACTATCAAATAACTCTACAGTATTTGCATGTTGTCAAGGGGAATATATCCTAATTCTACATGGCAAGACTCATTAATCAGAGACTGTTGATTCAGTAAATATATATTGATGTTAGTGACTAATAAGTATTCATTTTACACTATTCTGCCTAATTCATGAGGCTTGTGACTTGATTTTGCAGTTGAGAGAGTATTCTTTGTTTCTTAAGTCATTGCGTATATATATATTGACGTATTGCGTCTTCCTTCAAGACCTTCTTGGTCTTGAAGGAAGCCAGCCTCTGGTGAAAGAAGGCTGTGACGATCTCTGTCTGGAACCCGTAGGTGTGGGACTGGGACGTTTACCTCCTGGGGCTCGTGTGGCCCAAGCTCTGCTTCAGGAGGCTGGGGTCGTTCTTGCCTTTGCTGGGGTGATTCGACCCCGACCACGGCGGTCTCCAGGTTTGGGATACCTGTGCCTTCTTTCACCAACTTCGAAGTCAACTCCGGAGCACACAGCTCCTGTGACGGCGCTGGAACAAGTCAAATTGGCGCTTGCCTTCTCATTGGAGACTTTCGACGCCGTGGAGAGGAAGGACCTGCTGCTTGGATGACAGCTTCTCCTCCGTATCAATTTATCCTGGCTTTGCGCCCTGGAGAGTCCAGGGCGCAAAGCCAGAACGACAACCAGAGTGCAACTCCATAGTCTCCTGAGACTGATGGATGCCTACTACTATATATATTCTCCAGTGCCTGGTTTACTTATACGAACTTATGGTAATGTCACATGTATCTCAAGTCATTATATATGTATGGGTAATGGCACTCGAGGCACATTCAAGGTAACGAAATCATCAAGAAGAGCTTCACCACAGCTGGAAGCCCAGCTGAGAGAGAGCTCCGTTACCTAACGCCCCATAACTCTGCTACCCCAGGTGTAGTAAGATATTTATTTTACCTTCGACATTTAACAAAATGTGTGTAATAAGAGGTGTAAGAAGGGTGACTCGGGAAGGCCGCAACAACACTGGCCAGGCTCACAAAGCGCGTTTGAGGAAATGCCAAACTGACAGTACACACCAAGGCACAAGTCTACATGGCGGTCGTAGTGAGTACACTTCTCTACGGCTCGGAATCCTGGACCCTGCGCTCTCGCCAAAAGAGACGGCTTAATACCTTTCACATGCGGAACCTGAGACGCATCCTTGACATCACATGGAAAGACCACGTCACCAACAACACTGTACTCGAGTGAACAGGAGTCCCTTCAATGTTCACTCTCCTGAAGCAGAGACGAATGCGATGGCTGGGACATGTCACACGAATGGTCGATGGCCGCATACCGAAGGACCTCTTGTATGGAGAACTGGCATCAGGAAGGAGACCCACCGGAAGACCTCAGCTGCGTTTCAAAGAAGCCTGCAAACGCGACCTCAAGCAGATGAACATCTACATCAACTCTTGGGAGGCAGCAGCTGCGGACAGATCTGCCTAGAGATGTAAAGTGCAGAAGGGACTCCAGCAATTCGAGGATGAACTGAAGAGGCAGGCGGAGGATAATAGATTTCAGAGGAGGTCTCGACCACTTTCAGACACACCCACTTCGGCGTTTATCTGTGCTCGCTGCTGTCGGAACTGTCATTCTCGGGTTGGCCTTCACAGCCACAGCAGGCGCTGCATCCAACTAGACTTCAACAAATAGACACCCAGGGCACAGCTCCATAACCCCACGGGATTGACGGATGCCTACTACTACTAAGAAGGGTGACTAGTATTGTGATCAAACAAAAGTCCTCCAGAGTCCTCTGGATCTCCGGTTGTGGCAGCAGCGAAGTGTAGCAGACAGCTATGCTAGAACCTGATGTGATCTTAGTGACCAAGTTAAGTCTGCAGTATGTGAGTATTGAATGAAAGACTAACCGGGTGTGGAGCGTTGTAGTAATCATTCTGTATTAGGGACCTAGGCGGAAGTTACGAGTGTGGGTGGTGACCGCGGAGGTCAAGTGGTCTATGGGTATTGGAAGTGTATTGACCTAATAGAGTATGTTAATATGTTATTATTTGTCAGAGTCTATTCTTTGAAATTAAATGGCAAAACCCGACGGCCTTTAAATACCTTCCATATGTTCACTCATTGTGTTCCAGTACAAACCTAGTGGTACGCCTCGAGGATCTGGTGTGTGTAGGAGTACACGGTGGTAGTAACGGTTGCTGAGGCAAGGTGTTATGTGTTGTGTAATCGCTGTGTTCAGAATGAACCGGGGTTCAGCGTCACGACAATATATCTACGTCAATTTTAACTCCAATAAAAAAAAATTGACCTCATACATAATGAAATGGGTAGCTTTATCATTTATATATTGTGACGGAGTTCCCCCCCTTATAATTCTCCCACGCCTGCAGTAAGAGTCATGTCTGCTTTTCCCAAGCGTTCTCTACGTTGCAGGCTACAATTTGATATATGGGAGAGAGTGAAGTGTTCTCGGAGAGCCGAGAAATTTGTGAAATAGTAATATTTTGGCCTGTGGTATAGGCCCTTTAGGGAGCCAAGATGGCGCTGGCCTCACTGATCTCCCGCCAAAACCGTGTGACGTCAGTGGCACCGGATTGGTCACCGACAGCAATGTGGCACCGGGAGCCAATGAAAACTTCCCGTAGCGAAAGTGACGTCACGAAGGAAGGGGGTCCGGCCAGCGCGCCACTCTGGCGCCATCAGTCAGACACGACACGTCATAGAGGTCGGACGTGCGACGGATGGTCCTGTCAGTTGGACAGTTATTCCCGCTCCCGTGGATTTACGCGTCACCGGAAGTCCGCCAGTACTCTGAGAAGTCTTCCCTAGTTCATGTGTTGAACCAGAAGAGGGAATTGACGGTTATTTGAGCAACAAGTGCTCCAGTCAGGTACTGTGCCAGTAGCAGTGAAGCCGTGCAGTGACGTATGTGGCGTCTGTGGCAATTCACCAGTTCGTGACAGCGTAGTGGCAGACAGAGCCACTGGGTAGCTGAGGAAGAGAGGACTATTTGGGGAAACCGGACGACTGTAGCTGAGACGTAGGCGACAGCCGTTGCTGGGAGAAGACGACGGCCAGGAGACCGTCTCCAACCTTCAAGAAGTCAAGAAGGAGAACGGACCTGCAGTGAGGAGGCACGGAGACGACGCGCTAAACGGTGGGACGACGAGAGACTCTGGTAGGACACGACGACGTGTAGTGTGGGAGCGTTCCCGACACGAGGACCAGGAGCTACATCTCGACTCTCATCGGAGGATAGGGTGAAGTAGGTGTTTCTAGTTCCCTCCCCATTCCCCTTTAGTTAGCTATGTAATTCGGCTATATTATCTAGCCTGAGGATTTTATATGTCGTGAGCAAGTCTCACCCATGTCACGATAAAGCACCAGTGTGCTAGACAGTACTATCAAGAGTACTTGTAATATTCATGTTGATTATTGATGTGTACAGGCACCAGGAACCAATGATAAATTTACTGTGTTGTGTATATCTTTCTATAGATTTTGATATGAACATATAGTGGTAAATTATATATAATATTATGCCAGTATTTGGAGGTTAGGCTATGTGCCCAGAAACTATTTATTTTCCATGTATTGATGATTGATTTATATACCATATATATGTCTATGTTCATTCAGTGAATAATCAGTTGTGAGTACAGTGAATTATTGCGTTATCGCCCACGAGAGAAAGTACTGAAAACTCCAGTGTTAATAGTTCATAATATATTGCTGAGTGAAGAACAATGTAAAGCCATTGCAGTGAGTCATCATAGCATTGATTGTAGAAAAGACTGTTTGAGCCTGAGTACAGTGTAACTAAGTAATACGGTCCATTTGTGCCAATATCGAGTGTGCGAGTTTCTAGTAATATTGGAGAATTTAAAGAAACAGCGCGCGTGAATCTAGAAAACAAGCAAATTTCGCGCGGAGAGACCATTGCGATCAGCTGTTCTTGACACTTGATGAGGAGGGGAGAATGTTGCCCTCTAGTGATCGCATACTAACCGTGGGAATTACCGGCCGCGTCAGGATCAGTTGATTTATGGATTATTGTTTGGCCTTTGTGACATCTTTCATACATTTTAAGTAAAATACAAAACTATCTTTGTGTTTATATCATCCCCTCCATTGATCTTGTGGCTATATTATACCGGTAAACATAGAGTGATAACAATAAGTACCTGCCTGATTCCTGATCTTCTGAGTGTGACCTTGCCAAGGCTACCACTGATCCCACCAGTCCACTGATGGTGTTACTGGCCACCTAAAAACACCAGTTGGCGACCTTGTGATTAACCGTAGAGCCCTATTGTTGGGGAGGGCACACGACAGTCGATGTGATCGAGTCGTGTTCTCACTCTTTCTTAATAAGAGGCCGTCAAGATTGACTGGGAGACTCTCCTGGCGTGCAGTGGCGCCGTGAGGATCGAGGGAAGACCCGCAGGGCTACGGTGAATGACTTTGAGCATAGCATTTGCTCACCCCAGACTAGATAGAAGAGAGGTGAAACCCCCAACATTGGCGACCTTGCCAGGATATCGGTCGAAGTAAAGGTTGCAGTGGTGGTACTTGGCAGTGGTGTTAGAGATCAGGTGCAGGTTAACACTCGTAGCACAAGATGGAGGATGATAAAGTAACCAGGTTTATTGACTCTAGAGACGAACAGGTGCTGGAAGAGTGCACCAAGGCACAGTTACAGGCTATAGCGAATCATTTTGGAATAAAGCTGAAATCTGCCAGAGTTGGTGAAAGAAGACTAGAGATAATGGCTCAGCTCAAGGCTCGAGACGAAGCTTTGGGGGAGGAACGGCCCCAAACACCTGCCAGTGAGGGTGAACACCTGAGTATTGGTGGAAGCAGCAGGGGATCCAGCGGCAGCAGGCACAGCATAAAGCTGGAAATAATGAAGCTGCAGCTAGAAGCGCAGCTGAGGAGAGAGGAAGCACAGCAGCGCAAAGAAGAGCGAGAAGCACAGCAGCGCAAAGAAGAACAAGAGCGAGAAGCACAGCAGCGCAAGGAAGAGCGAGAAGCAGAAGCGCAGCTGAGGAGAGAAGAAGCACAGCAGCGCAAGGAAGAGCGAGAAGCCGAAGCGCAGCTGAGGAGAGAAGAAGCACAACAGCACAAAGAAGAGCAAGAGCGAGAAGCACAGATGAAGCGTGAGGAGCGAGAAGCACAGCTACGCAGGGAAGAACAAGAGCGAGAAGCACAGGTACGCAGGGAAGAACACGAGCGAGAAGCACAGCTACGCCGGGAAGAACACGAGCGAGAAGCACAGCTACGCAGGGAAGAACACGAGCGAGAAGCTAGGATGAGACAACAGGAAGTAGATGTCAACAAGGAGGTGGAGCTGAAGCGAGCTGAACTGGGACTAGGTGCCCCTGCCCCGCCACACGAAGACCGACGAGTGAGGGAACGAGACCTGCCGGTCTTTGTGCCTAGTGAAGCCGAAAGTTTCTTCGATCACTTTGAGAGAGTGGCTGCTATGAAGAGGTGGCCGAGGGCGGAGTGGGCGGAGTTGGTACAAGGTTGGCTCACAGGTGAAGCTCGTGAAGCCTTCACTATGCTCGACTTCCAAGAATGCACTAACTACGATGCGGTAAAACGAGCTGTGCTCCGATCCTTTAAGCTCACGCCAGAGTGTTACAGAAAGAGGTTTAGAGAATGTACCCGGTTACCAGGAAAATCGTATGCGGAGACGGCGAGGCACATAGAAAGAAAGCTCCTTAAGTGGCTGGACTCCGAAGAAGCGAGGTCGGCCGAAGAGATCAAGGAACTAATGGCCATGGAAAAGTTTATATCCGTGCTCTCTCCTGAGATCAGGATGAGGATAAAGGAGGCGGACATAAAGAACCTGAGGGCCGCAGCCGACCGGGCCGACATGTTAGAAGAAGCCCTACGCCCACGCCGAGATGGACAGAACCGACCACCCGCATACGTCGGAAACGATAGGAGTTATAGAAGGACGGATGGGTGGAGGACAGGAGCGAGTTCTCCCAAATCCCACCTCTCAAGTTGGAACACCCGAGGATCAAAAGGTGCTGTAGAGCCGATAGGGGAGAACCAAGCTGAGAGCTCGGGAACTGTTACTGCAGGGAAAGAAACGACAAGTGAGGCGGGAAAGACACAGGGTGTGACGGTCTCTGGAGGCAGTGCTAAGGCGAGCGGTGGCGGATGGTCTCCGCCGCGGGGCCGCTGCTATAACTGCGGAATACCCGGACACGTCGCGCGGGAATGCAGACGCCCTAAGCAGCGGGGACACGTTGCTTTAGTGATGTTCGAGGACCAGAGGGCCGAGGGAGTGCGGGATGAACCCGTGCTGAATGGGGAAAAGAAAGTTCACCCATTCATGTGTCAAGGAACCGTAAGGATGGGGGTCGCAGACCCCATCCCTGTGAAGATGCTAAGAGACACCGGGGCTGACTTTACCCTGGTAAGTGAAACCCTGTTCCCCGAGGGTTACGAAAGTACCAGTGTGGGGGTGGCACGGGTGGCCACTGTGGGAGGCCCAGTGAGGATGCCCCTACACCAGGTAACCTAAAGTGTCTAAATCCCACAGACGATGTACAGGTGGCTCAGACTCAATATCTTCAGATATTTCTCTGAAATGTAGGGTTGACTGTTCCAAGCCTAGTCACGCCACTATTATGTTATTAGATTGTTGGTTTGTTGACGCTGAATTTTGTCGGAAAAGTACCGGTCCAGTAAGCAATTTGCCTCCAGCAGATGACAACAAATTCATTCCATGTTGTCTGGTGCATCCAGTTATAAATTTGTAATAATGATCCGCGCCTATAAGTATTCCAACATCAGTGAGGCAGTCAGAATTTATTTTGTAGTCTGCTAGCCTCATGCGGTTTCGTTTAAGATGTTTCGCAGTGCGAGCTAACCTGTGACCTGAAGATCTGTAGGAAGTTTATCTACTACTACCGCTTGTATTGGACTAGTGGAAGATCCAAGTCTCACTAATACCTTAACTACTTGGTATTCACGAGGTCCACTATTAGTCAAGAAACCAGAAATATTTAACTTCACACTTTTGGCAGGTTTTAATTTTAACTGCTCTACTAACTGTTGTGTAATGAAGGTTTTCTGTGATCCTTGATCAAAAAGACCTCTAGTGTTAACTCTATATTTCCTGTTTATTAGTCTAAGTTGAGCTGTAGGCAGAGTGGTATTATTGCCTGACTCAGTAGCAAGTACATTTATCTCTTGATGCACTTTGCAATATTGCACTGTGGTAGAATTCGTGGAATTCTCCCCAGTGGTCATGGATTGAGTAGAAGTTTTTCTACATAAGGCGTAGTGATGTACACCTTGGTTGCATCTATTGCAGGAACGTAGCTGCACTACACATTTTTTGGGATCATGAGAGCCCATGCACTTGGTGCACTTGTGTATTTCTTGCAACCTTTTAATCCTAGCATTATAAGTAGGATAAACAGAGCATTGGTAGGTGGCATGTCCTTGATTACAAAACAGACACCTTCTTTCCTTGGTTGACTTGGTCTCTTTAGTAGACAAGTCATTGGTTATCTCAGGAGACACCGAATAAGTACCTACATTACCACTTCTTTTTCCAGTGGATGGAGTAGTCTTGGATTTATATTTATTAGACTTATTCAAAGTCTGTTTGGGTTTTACTGAAGTGTCAGTATTAGTTGGTTTAGACTCAGGTTTAATTTTATCATGGGTCTTCAACCTGTTAACCGTTATTCTCAGTCCCTCGAATATTTGGTCAAGAGTGAGAAACTCGGTTTTATAATGTGAGCAGAGCTCTGTTAAGACATTTCGAGGTAATTTCCTCTGCAAAAGTAACTTGATTGACCATTCTGAAGCTGGTATATCAACTTTAGTACCTAAGGCCTTTACTAGAGACTTTACTTCTAGTCTGAAGCTTTGAAGTGACTCTGGTCTACTATTTGGTGCATTCAGATCTAGCAATTGGTAATAAAGGTTAGCTATACTCAACTCTTTGTTGCAATAGTTCAACTTCAACAGTTTTATAGCTTCCTCATAATTACTCTCATCGAGAGTTAGGTTATGTATGACCTTTTTAGCCTCTCCTTTGAGAAAACTAAGCAGGTATGAGAATTTAGAAACCTTGTCAAGAGACGGTTTCTTATGTATATGAACTTCAAATGAAGTCCAAAAATTGTCCCAATTTTCTGTATCTAATCCTGAAAATGTAGGTAAGTCTAAAGTAGGTAAACGAACCTCTGGTAGTTGGTTACTGAATTGAGACCCTGTGATACTGGTATTGGATTTAGACTGTTTTGCTAGTTTAGATAGCATGTAAAGTTTATCTTGAGTCTCCTTTTCGTACTGGGAGATATCGTCTATAATTTGACTTACTTCATCAGGATCAGTTTCTATGGTATTCAGTAGAGTAATATAAGACTGACTTGTAGACTTAACTTGATCAAATTTCAGATCAACTACTCTTACTGATGTCTCTAAGTGATCAGAGTCAATGGGAGTTTCTTTAGATAAGCCCTCAGCCTTGTTAATTAGTCTGGTTAAATGACCTTTAAGGCCAATATAGGTTCTCCTTAATTGTTCAGGAGTAGCCATGTTGGGCTTGGGTCCAAACTTCATGGGATTAGTATGAGTATTACTAATGAAGCTTGGGTACTTGCTCATTAGTGGACAAGTAACATTAAATGTAGCCTAATTTAATGTGGCTAATTTATACTCTACCTCACTTGAGGTTAAATGTAACTACCTAACAACAAGTAGCTAGATATTTTGTGCATTGTCTGAACTTCACCATTAGCTTTCGTCCAGTTAGCTCTTCTATATCACCATTAGATGTAATGGTGATCATCCAGCAATACACAAAATAGATACATACAAAATAATGAGTACAAGATGAAATATTACGGAGACACTCCAATCAGAGTTATCTCAAAGTTTAATCCCACCCTGGATAGGGTCAGCACAAATAGTATAATACATACACTACTGACTAGCTTAAGTCTAGTCTAGATAATTCCTACCTAAGAATTATAATTTTATTTAGTCTGGGCTTGTACCAAATTCAGCACAATCTCAGCCTAAATTCTACCTAATAAGATTGGTAAAGATTATTGTGGTGCAGTAAGGTGAATATAATTGTGCTGTATTTTTGTTTTTTTGTTTTTATAGTATATAAGTGTGCACTTGCACACACGAGTGAAAACAATTATGTACAGTTAAGTTTGGCTTGCTAGCCACAGCCGTTTGTGATAGTTGATGGTGTTGATCAATTTGTCAACCACATGCAACCTAGACTCACCTGACAGGTGTACACCATCTCTTGCCAGGTTTTGTCTATAAGGTCTGGCTGTAAATTGGATATAAGTGGCATCCAATCTCAATCGTTTTTTCAGCCTGAAATTTATGCCCTTAGTAGCTCTCTGGTAGTATTCTGGTGTTACTCCCCAACGATTATCTTGACTTGGTTGGCGAGGTTCCACTAACGTGAATACTACCGAATTACTGATGAGCTTGAAAGAAGAAATTATGGCTTTAAGGTGCTTGATCACCTCAGCTGGATGACGAGTAGGATGGATGTCATTACCACCTAAGTATATAATGGTTAGATGGTGAGGCCACTCTAACGCAGGTGTTAGTGTGGAATTGTTATAAAAGTTATGAGCTGTTGCTCCTGGTGACCTAAAGATTCTTACTTCAGTATGAGGTATAGGTCTAAGTGTTGTGGGTAATTGACTGTGTCCCACGAGTGCTACCTTATACATGAGGTGAAAGTAGCAATGAATTGGTGTGACTTAGACTAACTTATGTGTTATGCTGTTGGCAGACACAATTAGTTAAATGGTTAGTCTAGACTACATCACACAGGGATTAGTTATTACTAATTAGTATTTATAATTATAATTTATTTTTATCCGGTTCGATAAGGACCATAATGTGGAACTCATCATGGAACACTGGGAGATGATTAACACAGGAAATGACAGCTCGGGGAATTCTTCACACACAAGCTGTAAATCAAGATGTATTACGTAGCAACATATTGGATTGCCAAATATCTATATTCAAGAAATTAAAAATGGAGAGTGGAAACAGATACTAACCTGTGTTTTATTTTAGTCGCTCGGCGTGACGACAAGCTACCCGGCAATAACCTATTCATAATGATGCATCAAAAGGGAATAAAGGTACTTAGCTAATAGGGCACTGTATAAGTTGAGGCTTGCCGAAGCTCGCGTCCTAGGTTCTGGCGTCGTAATAACGAACATGTGGCGTCGAGCCTAGCCTAGATGTTGACGCGCTTCTCTGGCCGGTCACGTTGGGCTACACGGAACAAATTAACAGGTTCCAGGCTGAATGTCAAGTTAATTCTCGTTGACGATTCACCACGATGTATCCTGTGACACTGACACCAGCTAAGTTGCTATATTCTGCAAATATTCTTCACACCTCACAGTGGCGACTTTCCTCTTTCGTTGCCGCCTCCACACACTCTCGGTGGCGTCACCTCGATTAATGGCGTCTCCTCTGCCCCCCGCTCCGCGTCCCTCATTTGATACACAAATTATTTACTACGAATAATATCATTTCTCGCAGTTGCGACTGAAATGCTTGGATAATGACGGGTTTATTATTCAGAGGAGTTAGATATTATTATTTGCTCGTTTTACGATGGTAAACGAACAATGGAGATGAATGTAATTCTCTCCCTGGCATTCACCCGTGACGTTAAATTTATTACCAGATAACAGTTGTAACTAGAAACGCTCTATTTGGCATTATTTGGGAGTCAGGTTATCTGTAAATAATTATCACACAGAACACCGTTGTTTTTAGAGAATCAAACTCAATTCTCTGACATACTGGATATAGATGTGTTTATTACAATGGAATCTGACGCAATACTGGCGTCTGGTGATGTAATAATTCTAGCCTTATTGTACAGATACAATTATTAGTACATGTGAACTCTACGGTTGGTTAATTTTAATTACTACAGTGATTAGTAGATTTAGTAATAATTAATAATAATACAACAGTGTTGTATTATGTTGGAAATTTGCAACACATGGCGTTTCACTTTCCTTCTTATGATGTCTTCGACGAAACCATTGGAGAAGCCGTTGTTGACTAGGACCTGCCTTACCCTACAGAGTTCTTCGTCGACTTGCTTCCATTCTCAGCTGTGGCTGAGAGCACGGTCGACATAAGCGTTAACAACACTCCTCTTGTACCTGTCTGGGCAGTTGCTGTTGGCATTTAGGCACATTCCTATGTTCGTTTCCTTAGTGTAGACTGCAGTGTGGAAACCTCCGCTCTTTTCCATGACTGTTACATCTAGAAAGGGCAGCTTCCCATCCTTTTCCATCTCGTAAGTGAAACGCAGCACGTAACTCTGCTCAAATGGCTATCGGCTATCACCTCATTTTGTCCGGTCGTGATGGTCAAGTGGATTAAGGCGTCTTGTACATACCAGTTGCGTTGCTTCTGGGAGTATGGGTTCGAGTCACTTCTGGGGTGTGAGTTTTCAGTTATATATATATATATATATATATATATATATATATATTAGTATATTTTGGTAGCAGTCTTTCCTGTAGACATATATTATTAAATATGACCGAAAAAGTAAGATTAATAATTCTAACACGAATTTTCTCAATCTTTCGTACATTACGCTTCACTGTTGGAGGTAAATCAAAAATCACTTCTCCAAAATTCATTTTTATTTCTAGTCTGACGCGACACGGGCGCGTTTCGTAAAACTTATTACATTTTCAAAGACTTCACAAATACACAACTGATTAGAACTTACGTATCTCTGAGTTTATATCTACATTTGAGTGAGGTGGGAAGGGTGATGTGGCATTAGAACAAGATGGGATATTAATAGGGTATTAAAAGTATCAACACAAGACAGAACAGAAACAATGGGTATTGAATAGAAGTGTTTGTAGAAAGCCTATTGGACCATATTTCTTGATGCTTCTATATTGGAGTGGAGTCTTGAGGTGGGTAGAATATAGTTGTGCAATAATTGGCTGTTGATTGCTGGTGTTGACTTCTTGATGTGTAGTGCCTCGCAAACGTCAAGCCGCCTGCTATCGCTGAATCTATCGATGATTTCTGTGTTGTTTACTAGGATTTCTCTGGCGATGGTTTGGTTATGGGAAGAGATTATATGTTCCTTAATGGAGCCCTGTTGCTTATGCATCGTTAAACGCCTAGAAAGAGATGTTGTTGTCTTGCCTATATACTGGGTTTTTTGGAGCTTACAGTCCCCAAGTGGGCATTTGAAGAGACAACTAACATAACACCTATACCCCCTATTAGACTATTTTACAGGAACTTCTTTTCCACAGCTCATAAAACGGAGGAAAGGGTCCTGAAAGATATTGTTATTAGAAACGTTATCCCTACAGACAAAAATCAGAGGATACAACTGACGATTTACTATAAAACCAGAAAAACGGCCAGCCTACTCATGAGAAACTCTCCAGACACAAAACAGAACGCTTTAAAAGAGACTAACGTCGTCTATGCCTTCAAATGCCCACTTGGGGACTGAAAGCTCCAAAAAACCCAGTATATAGGCAAGACAACAACATCTCTTTCTAGGCGTTTAACGATGCATAAGCAACAGGGCTCCATTAAGGAACATATAATCTCTTCCCATAACCAAACCATCGCCAGAGAAATCCTAGTAAACAACACAGAAATCATCGATAGATACAGCGATAGCAGGCGGCTTGACGTTTGCGAGGCACTACACATCAAGAAGTCAACACCAGCAATCAACAGCCAATTATTGCACAACTATATTCTACCCACCTCAAGACTCCACTCCAATATAGAAGCATCAAGAAATATGGTCCAATAGGCTTTCTACAAACACTTCTATTCAATACCCATTGTTTCTGTTCTGTCTTGTGTTGATACTTTTAATACCCTATTAATATCCCATCTTGTTCTAATGCCACATCACCCTTCCCACCTCACTCAAATGTAGATATAAACTCAGAGATACGTAAGTTCTAATCAGTTGTGTATTTGTGAAGTCTTTGAAAATGTAATAAGTTTTACGAAACGCGCCCGTGTCGCGTCAGACTAGAAATAAAAATGAATTTTGGAGAAGTGATTTTTGATTTACCTCCAACAGTGAAGCGTAATGTACGAAAGATTGAGAAAATTCGTGTTAGAATTATTAATCTTACTTTTTCGGTCATATTTAATAATATATATATATATATATATATATATATATATATATATATATATATATATATATATATATATATATATATATATATATATATATATATTTTAAATATGGAAGGGAGTACCACCTCTAGCCTGAAGAAGGGGGACCCATAGCCTCGGAGGAAACCACGCATAACGCATAAGAGGGAATGTTTAGATCCCCTCTATATAATATATATATATATATATATATATATATATATATATATATATATATATATATATATATATATATTATATATATATATATATATATATATAATATATTATATAAGTATATATATGTCGTACCTAGTAGCCAGAACGCACTTTTCAGCCTACTATGCAAGGCCCGATTTGCCTAATAAGCCAAGTTTTCCTAAATTAATATATTTTCTCTAATTTTTTTCTTATGAAATGATAAAGCTACCCATTTCATTATGAATGAGGTCAATTTTTTTTATTGGAGTTAAAATTAACGTAGATATATGACCGAACCTAACCAACCCTACCTAACCTAACCTAACCTATCTTTATAGGTTAGGTTAGGTTAGGTAGCCGAAAAAGTTAGGTTAGGTTATGGTTAGGTAGGTTAGGTAGTCGAAAAATAATTAATTCATGAAAACTTGGCTTATTAGGCAAATCGGGCCTTGCATAGTAGGCTGAGAAGTGCGTTCTGGCTATTAGGTACGACATTATATATATAATATATATATATATATATATATATATATATGGGTATTGAAGGTAAGAATGGAAGTAATTGCAGAGGGCCTATTGGCCCATATTTCTTGATGCTTCTATATTGGAGCGGAGTCTTGAAGTGGGTAGAATATAGTTGTGCATTAATTGGCTGTTGATTGCTGGTGTTGACTTCTTAATGTGTAGTGCCTCGCAGATGTCAAGCCGCCTGCTATCGCTGTATCTATTGATGATTTCTGTGTTGTTTGCTAAGATTTCTCTGGTGATGGTTGGTTGTGGGAAGAGATTATATTTTCCTTAATGGAGCCCTGTTGCTTATGCATCGTTAAATGCCTGGAAAGAGATGTTGTTGTCTTGCCTATATACTGAGTTTTTTGAGGCTTACAGTCCCCAAGAGGGCATTTGTAGGCATAGACGACGTTGGTCTCTTATAAAGCGTTCTGCTTTGTGTCTGGAGAGTTTCTCATGAGTAAGCTGGCCGTTTTCTTGGTTTTATAGTAAATCGTCAGTTGTATCTTCTGATTTTTGTCTGTAGGGATAACGTTTCTATTAACAATATCTTTCAGGACCCTTTCCTCCGTTTTATGAGCTGTGGAAAAGAAGTTCCTGTAAAATAGTCTAATAGGGGGTATATATATATATATATATATATATATATATATATATATATATATATTGTGACGAGAAAGTGTAGGAGTGTAGATGTTCGGCAGTCCTCCAATGGCCGGTGTCAATGCCTAGTCACACTTACACAAAAAAGATAAGACTGCTTGCCTGTTTATCTGTGATAAAGTAAGGGATGACACGCAAAACACATAGTATGAACAATGGAACTTTAATATAGAAAACAAATTATAAACAAAGACAATCCCTTGGCTATGTACAGTGCAAATAAACAAGTCAAAAACAATATAACATAAATGAAGTATAGGGATGAAGTTACTCTACAATAATATAAATACAGTGAAAAATAGTCAGGTGCTGAGAATATGGTGCTATCTGAGAAACATCCACCTGATACACAGCATATATCAGTTAGTTGTTCACTGCTTGAGAGCACAAGGATATTCTGACTTCAATGGCTGGTTCAAGCCCAGACATCGACTCAGGTAGAGGGAGCTGAGATGCAGAAGTGCAGGTGTGCAGTCGGAGAGTCACCAATCAGGAGCAGGCAGGCTGGGAAGGGTAGTTTGCTGGTTGATGACGAGCCAGCGTGGAGGGAGTGTGGAGTAGGGGGTGAGTGTTGGGTACGTTTGCCTCCTGGTCAAAACGTTTTGTGCTACTGGTAGACGTATCTTGAAGGTAGCATCTTATTGTTGTATATTATACGTAACTTGATGTAGAGAAGAGCAGGCTCAATCTTTCTTGAAAGAGATTATCGTCACAACTCTCCCCCGAAGCCTGCGCTTTCGGGTGAAGTTACATCTTCAGGTGGTAGTGTGGTAGGTGGAGCTGTCTCTACCTCATAGACTCTGGAGAGGGCGTCTGCTATGATGTTGTCAGAACCTTTGATGTAGAAGATCTCCAGGTTGAAATTCGGCAGATATAAAGCCCATCATAGAAGTCGCTGATTGTTTAATTTGGCTTGCTGCAAGAAGCGTAGGGGATTGTGGTCCGAGTAGATGGTGGTAGACCGAGCACCTTGCAGGTATGATTCAAAGTGCTGCAAGTTCAGGACGATGGAGAGTAGCTCTTTTTCGATAATGCTGTAATTCTTCTGGTGTGGTTTTAAGTTGTAGCTGTAGTAGCCAACAGGTAGAACATCCTCGCCTCGTTGTTGCATCAGGACACCCCCGATGCCGGTACCACTGGCGTCGACATAGAGGATGAAAGGCTTCGTGATATCTGGCGAGGCGAGAATAGGATTAGAACAGAGCAGGAATTTAAGTTGTTCAAAAGCAATGGTTTGCTGAATGGTCCAATGATACCGTTGCTTGGGGCTGGTTAAAGTGATCAATGGTGTCGCCACCGTACTAAAATTCTTCACAAACCTACGTTAGTAGGAGGCAAGACCAAGGTAGCGCAGGAGCTGCTTCCTGGTGGTAGGCTGTGGGTAATGCTGGTTGGCTTTGGTATGTATGTTTAACGGAGCTAGGCTGCCACTCCCCATGTCATGACCAAGATAACGCACTTTACCTTTAGCAAAGGTGGACTTGCCCAAGTTGATGGTGAGGCCGGCTGTCAGGAGCTTGGCAAACAATCGTTGCAGCTGGAGCAGATGCTCGCTCAAGGTGTTGGTTGCCACAACGATGTCATCCAAGTAGGCGTAGGTGTTATCTAAGCCCTGGATGACGCAGTTGACAGCTCTCTGGAAGGTGGCTGGGGCATTACATAGTCCAAATGGAAGGCGTTCATATCTGTAAAGGCCAATGGGAATGGTAAAGGCAGATATTTCCTTAGCTCGCTCTGTCAAACATACCTGGTAGTATCCCTTGAGTAAGTCTAGCTTTGATAGATACCGAGCATTACCAATGGCGTCAAGGATGTCATCTATTCTAGGTAATGGATAAGCATCCTTGATAGTCACAAGATTCAATTTCCAGTAATCGGTACACAACCTCACTTAAATTTGCGGTTTCGGCACCAAGATGCCGGGTGAGGCCCAAGGGGACTCACAAGGGGTGGCCAGCCCATGATCCAGGAGGTACTGTACCTCAGCACGGTACAGTACCTTTTTGCACGGGCTGATTCTGTAGAAAGGTTGACGAATCGGCCGGGTGTCAGGGAGTAGCTGGATGTCGTGCTGAACCACATTACACTTCTGTGGATCATCGCTGAACCACTTCTGATGTTCCTTCAAGATTCTGATGAGAGGAGCACTATTACTGTCCTGCAAATAGGTATGAAGATCATTAAGGATTTCCGAGCTGGAAGGCACTGACTCAGTGTTAGTGCCTTCGGGAGGAGAAGCAGGGAAGGTCTCACTGTAGAGGTATGGACCTTTAAAGGGGGATAATGATACCAACACAGTAGGGTGAGTACCTTGATACTGCTTCAGGAGGTTGACGTGGCACAACTGGGTCTTCCGCCGCCTATCTGGAGTCTCAAGAACGTAGTTATGGTTGTTTCTGCACTCCTTGATGCGGTAAGGTCCTGAAAACTTGTTTTGCAATGGAGAACCTGGGATAGGAAAGTATGCCAACACGAAGTCTCCTGGTTTAAATTTCCTTAGTTTGCTGCATTGGTCAAAATGAGTCTTCATCCTCTCCCGAGCTTTCAAAAAAATGGTCATTAGCAAATTTACGTACTCTCTCTAGAATGTGCTTTAAGTTTTGAAGAAACTGGGGCACATTCTGAGGGTCACTGAAGGTGGCATTACGTAGAGAGTCTTTGAAAGCTTTGAGAGGAGTACGGCACTTACGTCCGTAGAGCATCTCATAAAGAGAGACTCCTAGAGACTCATTGGGGAGACTTCTGAAAATGCACATAATGAGGTCAAGTTGTTTATCCCAGTCCTTCAAGGTTTCATTGCAAAATTTCTTTAGGAGTGCTTTAATGTCTGATGACTACGTTCAAGAGAACCCTGTGAAGCAGGATGATAGGGGCTGGACAGTACCTGTGTGATGTTGAACTCTTCCAGTGTCATCTTGAAGAGATCACTGGTGAAGTTGGTGCCACAGTCACTTTGAACCTCTTGGAAATCCATACTGGGTGAAGATCTTCATCAGTTGTTTTACCACAGTAGCAGCCGTAATGTTCTTTACTGGAACTGCTATGGGGAATCTGGTGGTAGGACACAGGATAGTTAGTATATAGGCGTTGCCAGAACTGGTCCGGGGTAAAGGACCAACACAGTCTATAATGAGTCTGTGGAAAGGTTCCGCAGGCACCTGGATAGGAGTCAATGGGGCCTGGGGAATAGAGATGTTAGGTTTACCTGCCATCTGACATATATGACACTGTTGCACATAACTTTTGACGTCCTTAACCATACCTGGCCAGTAGTAGTCTAGTCTGATTCCGTGGTAGGTTTTGTTAAAACCATAGTGAGAAAGAGCTCCGTGGGCCAGGTGTAGAATATCGGGCCGCAGGCTGGTGGGAACCACTAGTTGTTCGACATTGGCCCAATCGTCGTCCTCCTTCAGCTTACTGGGTCTGTACCTGTGGTAGAGCAACTGATTCTCTAGGAAGAACCCAGGGATACTGTCAGGTTGAGTCTCAGCCTGGAAGAATAATGGTGTTAATGATTGATCCTCCCTCTGTAATTTACGGAACTCCAACCTAGTATGATTCGGTGGTAGATTCTGAAGGTCTTGAGGGACAGCGGAAGCAGTAGAGTCAGCTGGTTGCGGGCGTGCAGCTTGTGCATGGGTGGTCACCAAAACCGGAGGAGAAACTTCATCACTTTCTTGGACCTCTGCTAAAACATACAGAGTTACACACCTGGGGTTTGTCCATGATGATCAGGTTGGACGGTTGCAGATCTTCTGCCAAGTCGTTGCCCAGGAGAAGTTGCACTCCAGACATGGGAAAAGGCTTCTTCCTGATGGCGACTTGGACTTCACCGGTCACAAAAGGACAATCCAGGTGGACTCTGGCGAGTGGATACGGAGTGGTAGCAGTGAGGTCAGTGATAAGGACGGTTTCTCCGGTGTAGGTGATGTTAGGCACAGCTGATTTCAATATTATTGACTGAAGAGCCGCTGTGTCCCTCAAGATTTTCAATTTGAAACGTCCCTCCGAATCTGCACCGCTGGCAGAGACAGTTCCAGGATACAGGTGTTTGCTGAAGAGAGAAAGATCATTAACAGGAACACCAACATTCATCACAGGCTTACCGGACTTAGGAGGAGTCTGTTTGGGTTTAGTAGTTTCATTGCCTTTGTATTGAGCCTTCCCACATCTATCTATGGTATGTCCATAGAGTTTGCAATACTTACAATACAATTAAGAGCTCACTTGATCGGCACTCACTTTATCATAACTGTACCAAGACTTCTTACTGGAAGGTGGTTCTGGTGTCAGCCGATGGATGAGGCTGTAGGTGTCAGCTGACTTTACACATTTGATGTAGTCGGTTTCTTCTTTATCTGCTAAATATAAACGGACGGAAGGGGAAACACGTCTCAAGAATTCCTCAACTAGCATGAGGTTGACGAGTTCTGAAAATGTAGAGACATGTGCTGCTTCCAGCCATTTCATGAAATATCTTTTCTTGATATTGGCAAATTCTAGAAAAGTGGTGGTACTTGCCTTTAGATAGTCACGGAATTTTCGTCTGTAGCTTTCGGTGGAGAGAAGGTAGGCGTCCAAAACTGCTTGCTTCAGGGTCTGGTAGTCATTCTCAGACGCTAAGGTACCGAGAGTAACCGCAGCTCTACCTGTGAGATGCACTCTGAGAAGGGTAGACCATTGATCTGCAAGCCAGCTAAGTTTATTAGCTAGGGTCTCAAAAGTGGTGAAAAAGACATCAATCTCTGTCTCAACGAATGGTGACATTAACTTACTTTCATGGGAGACATTGAAACTTACGGGAAGATTAACAGAAGTTTGTTGGCGCTGAGTGTGGTGTGTAGTTTCCAACGCGAGTTCTTGTTGTCGACATGCTATAGTCATATCGGCTTGCTTCTTATCATGCTCGCGTTGCATCTCCAGGTGACGTTGTTTTGCTCCAAGCTGTACTCGCTCACGCTCACGGAGTAGTGCAATCTCACGTTCCTTGAGGGGTGGCTTCACGTTCCTGTTCTTTCCTAATTGCAGCTTCTTTCCTGATTGCAGCCTCTCTTTCCCTTATTTGTAGAGCTTCTTTCGCCAGGGCCGCCTCACGTTCCTTTAGGGCCGCCTCTCGTTCTTGTTCTTTTCTTAGTGTGGCCTCGCATTCCCTCATTTGGAGAGCTTCTTGTTGCTCACGCTCGAGCTTTGCAAGTTCGAGCTTGAGTTTCATAGTTGCCAGATCATGTTTATCTGCAATAGAATAATTTTCGTGAGTTTCAGAGTCAATCTTCCCTTCATCTAAGAGGTGATCCATTATTAAATTGTGCAAGTCATTTTTGTTGGCTCCATGGGGAACATCTAGTTGATACTCGTGTGCAAGAGTTTGTAATTCGGTCCTCTTGGCATGAATTAAGTTCCCTATTTCACCTGCTGGAACGTTACGAAAAGCTTGGAGACGAAACATGGTGAAAAATAGCAAATAAATGTACAACGAATACTTGTGATATGGTAAGTGTCAGTAACAGGATAACGTGGCAACTGGTAACTATCCTGTGGAAGTTAATATTTAACGATTAATGTTAATTTTAGTATGGTAAATGATTAGTCAATCAAAAGCGCAGGAAATCTTGTACCCGGTACTCAATGTAAGAGAATAAGGGCAAGAAAATCTTACTAAAGAAATGAAACTGAGTTTCTAAAACAAATGAAACATTTAATTGTTCCAAAAGTGAATAAAGTAGTCCAAGAATGTAAGCATACCTTGCCGAGTCTCTATAGGATAGAAGCAAGGGTTTTCCCACTAAATGAAATATGATACTTACAGAATTAGCGAACTTTGTGCTCTGAAAAAAGAAAGCTAATTCCCTACCTAAGTAAATATCATCATCTCTGACCGACGTGTAGGGGTGCGAGTGTCAACTGGTGACGAGAACTGCTGCTGAGATCCCAACTCAGCAACGTAGTCCATGTTAGAGGATCTATGGTCCTCTTTATCCTCCTTCAGTCAGATTGCAGAAGATAGGGTGCTTTGACCCGAAGACAAACCAAAGTACCAGGGTACCCAAAATGATGATCTGTCTGAGATTGGGAAATATCCTAGGGACAAAAGGTGGAAAACACGAGTAATAACACGGAGGGAGAGATGACCAATTAAGAGAATGACTGCGGCCTACAGTCACCACGTAATCCAAAGTTATCCAACACTCACCATATGCTACTCTCTGAAAGCACAATACACACAGCACCATATAAATATTAAAAGTAATGAAAATATTGAAAAGCAACTCTATCAAAGCGAAGTACGCTCACCACAAATTGACGTTCTGGTACTAGTACCTGAGTGAGGCTCCGTGGACAGGCCCCCATTAAATGTGACGGGAAAGTGTTGGAATGTAGATGTTCGGCAGTCCTCCAATGGCAGGTGTCAATGCCTAGTCACACTTACAAAAAAAAAAAAGACTGCTTGCCTGTTTGTCTGTGGTAAAGTAAGGGAAAACACACAAAACACAAAGTATGAACAATGAAACTTTAATTAATAAAAATATAAACGAAGACAATCCCTTGGCAATGAACAGTGCAAACGAATAAGTCAAAAACAATATAACATAAATGAATAATAGGGATGAAGTTACTCTATAATAATATAAAGTTAAAGGTGAAAAATAATCAGTTGCTGAGAATATGGCACTAGCTGCGAGACATCCACCTGATACAGCATATATCAGTTAGTTGTTCACTGCTTGAGAGCACAAGGATATTCTGACTTCAATGGCTGGATCAAGCCCAGACATCGACTCAGGTAGAGGGCGCTGAGATGCAATGTGCAGGTGTGCAGTCGGCGAGTCACCAATCAGGAGCAGGCAGGTTGGGAAGGGTAGTTAGCTGGTTGATGACGAGCCAGCGTGGAGGGAGTGGAGTAGGGGGGTGAGTTTTGGGTACATTTTGCCTCCTGGTCAAAACGTTTTGTGCTCCTGGGAGACGTATCTTGAAGGTAGCATCTTATTCTTGAATAAAATACGTAACTTCATGTAGAGAAGAGTAGGCTCAATCTCTTGAAAGAGATTATCGTCACAATATATATATATAGGGCAAAGAGGGGGGCCCTCTCCCATGGAGAGATGAGCCTAGGAGATCAAGATTTTTAGATGGGTGGTTAAGGGTAGAGGGGAAAGGGATGGGAACGGCAGAGGATAGCTTTGAGGTGAGATGAGAGAGAGAGAGAGTGAAGTGGCAATATTTAAAAAAAAAAAAATCTTATCCAAAGTGTCTAGCCTTTGATGTCTTCATCGTGGGTGAGAGACGTGGCATTAGTTACATGTCAGACCTGGGGGTGTGTTCCCGCTTGGTGGTCTTAGCGGCAAACGAGGTAAGAGAGTCAATGAGACGTAATAGTTTTTGTAAACAAGTGGGTGGTCCTCCTCACCCCTCTCCTACCTGACATCCAGAGCGTTAAGGAGTGGGCGCATAGGCCTGAGGAGTGTCACAACATGGGCACATACCCACATGACACATGGCACATGGCTGTGCGAGTCACCTCTTTGAAGCCCAACGTGTGACTGCGGTGAATGACAGCAATACCCTTTACCATAGCCACTTTTGCCCTCCCCCCTTCCCTCAACCACTTGACACCCCTCAGAGGTGTATAGGGAGCACATCGCTCACACCCCACATACCACCACCACCACATAGGGTATGCTGGGTCCTCTGTGTCGCGTACTCCCCTCATAGCCAGTGGGTAGACCACATAAACCCCTGGGGCGGAGA
Source organism: Procambarus clarkii (assembly GCF_020424385.1). Classification (NCBI taxonomy): domain Eukaryota; kingdom Metazoa; phylum Arthropoda; class Malacostraca; order Decapoda; family Cambaridae; genus Procambarus; species Procambarus clarkii. Next base: position 4,060,610 of record NC_059640.1, on the reverse strand, counting down.
GTAAGCATTTGGGCGGGTCACCTCTTTGAAGTTTGTCATGTAACTGAGGTTAATGAGACGATACTTCCCACCACCAAACTCGCTCCTGGCCACTCCCTCCCTCATACACTTAGCAGTTACTTGACACCCTCAAGTTAACAGCTTACACACATTCTCGGGACGCAGAATAATAAATAAATAGTTAGGAGACGTAAATCCGTTTATATATAATTTTATTTTTTATTATTACTAAACACCTAAAACATTTACAGCTAACATAATAATAATAATAATAATAATAATAATAACAATAATAATAATAATAAAAGAGTAGTTCTTTGTTCAGCTTTGCGAGTAGGCAGTCATCTCTACCACCATCTCAGACTGACTTGATGAAATAGTCTCTACCATCATTAAGTAACTCAGTAAAGACAGTCAGTCAGTCAAACAGCACCAGTGGACTGAAGACTCTAACATGCTATGGGGGTAGGACAACTTTTTAGTTTAAAGTTCTCAAACCGACTTGATGAAATAGTCTTTACCATCACTCACTAACTCAGTAACTCAGTAAAGGCAGTCAGTCAGTCAAACAACAACAGTGGACTGAAGACTCTAACATGCTATGGGGATAGGACAACTTTTTAAGAGTAAGTAAAAGCTTTCGAGTTTAGTTTAAAGTTTACATCTTGAAAAGGATTTTAGTTTAAAGTTCTCAGACCGACTTATTGTAGCGTTTTCCTATCACTTGTTGCGTCTGTTTACTTAGCGTTAACAATATTTCTGATACATTAATCTTTTAGAGTAAGTTAAAGCAGTCAGTCGCTCAGTCAACCCGCATTTAGCATAACTCAGTCAAGATATAAAAACTGAGACAGTTTATCATTGACCATAGAATATCACTCTGAAATCGAAGATATTAACCTATGTACAACAGAATAAGACTAATGAGTCAGGCTGACCTTGAGCCATTTAATGCTGAGTGTTGCTGTCACCCTGTTATAATGACCGCTCATTAGGGCCACAAAAAAGGTTAGTCCCTATATATTTTTTATCACTAATCCAATAATATTACTAAGCATTTTTCATCGCCATTTAAGTTTACACTTTCAAGCTAGCTAGGTAGTTTAGTTTTAAGGTCCTACATACATTCCAACCCAGCATAAACAGCGTGTCCCAGCAAATCACTGAGACGGCAGACCACGTCTGCAAACACTCATGCTCTGACCTCCACTCCACCACAAATCGCGTCATTCATTCTTTAAAAGTTTTTGCCTGGGAGACTATGTTTAAAGGTCTAAACACAACATTGTTCTCTCTCCCATAGGTGAGCCTGTTACGAATCTATGATTGATTCTACCATTATTCATGATAACTATGTATAGCATTTAATCCTTTATTTGTTCAGTACTATTATTAGTATGGTATCCAGTTGTGTTCCAGTTAATATTGTATGATTTATATTGTAGCATGCTGTAGTGTGCCTGAGTTGCATTATTTTTGATAGGCTTGTGCGAGTTATTTCTTGTTGGAGGGAGTTGGTGACGTCTCTGTGGGGGGATGACCATATTTGGATGTTTCCAGTGTGCGGCCTGTTGTCAAACTAGCATCAATATTTCACCCTTTGAATAATTCCTGTTATTGATTGTAATTAATTCCTGTGATTACTGTAACAGTATTATATACACTTAAGATTAATGATTATATTGTTCCTTTGTACTACACTCTGTTAGTAGAGTTTTCACGAGAGTTCATGTGGGTGCTAAGTTGATCTTTTGGTAGGACGCCTGCCTTGCTGGCGGAAGGTAGTCGCGTGGGTTAGCTCGCTGGGAGGAGACATGTATTGGAGATAAGTCGGTGTATTTTATTTATTTTGCTTAATACTTCGTTAATTCTCTTGGTAAGACTATTTTGTGCAATTCCATTTATTCATTCATGTGTTTAAGAGATTGTCTGTGCTCATTAAGTGATTTTATGATATTATTGCATGCTGAAAGATAATTCTGGCTTCTTATAATTTTTGCCATTTATCTGTTTGATATGTTTTGTTACCTTTAAGTACAGTATATTGTTTTGCATGTTAAGCAGTGACTTTCAATAATACCCTAGACAAACTTTGAGGCAAGGCCGAAATTATTATTTTTTAATTACTGCAAGCAAAAGAATCATACCGAGACTTCAAGGGTTATAACAAAATGAGGGCCACTGTCCGGGTGCATTGATTATTAATGCCCTGTAATGTAACGTACTAATTAACAGAGCAGATTACTAATTGCAATTGCCTTCCTAGGTACTCTGTGGTTATCTAGTGACACCTAATCAAGCCTGTGTACATATTCTCTGTTCAGTCTGAGCTGCTGTGAAAACGTCTCAACGCTTCACGATTGAGGTAAGTGTTCAGATTGTGCCAGGGGCCAAGCAAAATTTTCAGTGTTGTTTTAAGTGCTAAGTTGTGATAATTGAGCCAACCATGGAGGATCAGGTTGCTGTGCTGGTGGAGCAGCCAAATTTTGGTAAAATTAAAGACTTGAAGAAGTCTGGTTTGTTGTTTCTGGCTGATAAATTGAACCTAACAGTTTTCAGTGAAATGTTAAAGGCTCAGTTGTTAAGAGTCATTGTCACACACTTGGTGGAGGAGGAGCAACTTGACGAGGAGTGTTTAGGAGAGTTAGAAGAAGAGTCAAGTGACCAGGTGGCAATCTTAAAGTTGGAGATGGAGACTAAATTAGAAATGGCTAGACTGGAAGCAGAAAAACAGAGGTTGGAGTTGCAGAACCAGCAAAAACAACTTGAGTTGGAGACTAAGCAACAGATGTTGGAGGCTCAGTTGCAACTAGCAGAGTATCAAACTAAACAAGCCGAGTAGCAAACTAAACAATTAGAAATTCAGCAGAGTATTTCTGAAAAAAATAACAGGTTGGAGGAACAGAGAATTGCAACAGGGCAAGGTAACACTAGCAATAATCCAGAGAGTATTAATGGTTCTTCCAAATATAGTAAACATGTAGATTTACCTAAATTCAATGAGGAAGACCCAGAAATATTCTTTTTACATTTTAAGATGTTAGCAGTCAGCATAAATTGGCCTGTGGATCAATGGGTTGCCATTATGCAGGGACAATTTAAGGGGAAAGCTCAGGAAGTTTTTGCATCTTTTCCTGCTGAGAATTCTTTCGATTTTGAATTTGTCAAACAGAGCATCTTGAATGCATACCAGCAGATCCCAGAGGCACATAGACAAAAATTCAGAGATTTAAAAAGACCACATGACCAGACTATTTCTTACTTTGTACGGGTTAAACTCAATCATTTTGACAGATGGGTTAAAACACTTAACATTACAGAGTTTGAGCCCCCTCCCCGCTCAGCTCGTTGTCGCCGTGTGGGGGCTTAGTGGGCGGCTGCCGGAGTGTGATGCTCCTTGGGACAGTCCTCTGTCCTTTTCTAGCCTTGTGCTCCTGCTGCCGTCCTCTCCAATTTTGCTGGGCATCTTTTCCTTTTCCTTCTGTTTCGTTTTTCTCCCCCCTCTTCTATCTGCTTGCCGTTTCCTGCCGACTTTTTGCTCGTTCTGGTTCTTCCATGGACTTCTTCTATTTTGACGCCCGGGTGCTTGAGGAGGCATACTCATGCACCCGTAGAACTGCAGTACCCGACGTCGAGAGCGAGGGGAACCTTTTATTGTCAATCCCCACTTCGTCACTGAACCCGATCTCGACGGACTGTCGGTTTCTTAAGGTGGCGTTTGTGGGGCGTATACTCACGACGCACCCCTAGGAGGCCCCGACAAGATCGGCGATTGCTTCTTGTTGGGTGTCCTGCCTCTAATTGTGGCTCCATGGTGGGTGTGGGGGCACATTCGTGAGTGAATTCTTCATTTCGTCAAGATGATAACCCCTGTTTCGGCTGCTTCTGGCTTACCTTCTCAGGCTCGTGGGGTGGGCGACCAAGCCCCCGAGTCGGTCCGTATTGGAAGACCGGGCTCTGTAGTCTCCGCTGCATTGGGCCCCGACCTTGCTCCTCCTTTGGCCTCTCTGACTCCTTCCCCTGGCTCCCCTCCCTCCTCTGTGGTTGGGTCGAGCCCCAAGCCCCCAGTGGTGACTACCTCGTCCCCTGGCGCGGCTCCTTCTCTAGTTGTAACTACTGCGCCTTTTAACCCCTCTCTCTCTGGGGGTTCTCACCGCCGTCCTCGTCACGGCCGCCCTCGTCACGGCCGCCCTCGCTCGATTCCTTCCAGTTCTGCTACCTATCAAGCCTTGTTTGGTCCCGCTTCGTGGGCCAAATATTTTGATCTCCTCCCTCTTGATTCTGCGCCTCCTGACGATTTCTCCCTTCATTGGCATCTCATTGATTCCGTGGATGCCTCCATTACTTTCAACCCCACTCGTCTCGGTACACGTGTCGTTGCTGCTCCTTCTCAGGATGCTGCTTCCCGCTTGGCTGCCTTATCCTGCCTTGGCGAGACCCCCGTTCGGGTCTCGAAGAACGCTCAGTTGAATGCCAGTGTTGGCACTATTTTGCTCCCGCCCCATGTTGCAACCGGTGTTCGGGACCTGCGCGACTGCCACGACGATATTCGCCATATCCTCGCTGCCCAGGGCCATTCTATTCTCCAGGTGGACACGTTTACTCGTCCCCCTCGTGGTCGTCGCCGTCAACCCCTCCGGGTTGTGCAGATTACCTTTGATGGTAGGACCCTTCCACCCTCTGTCATTCTTGCTGGTGCCAGGTGCTCTGTCCAGGAGTACATTCCTTCTCCTCGGCTCTGCAACAAGTGCTGGAGGTTTGGGCATGGTGCCCTCCGCTGCTCCGGGACTGTCTCTCTCTGTCCTTTGTGTGGTGGCGAAGGTCACTCTCAGTCGGAGTGCACTTCTCCCCAGGCTCGTTGCCTCAACTGCGGTGAGGCCCATCCTACCTTCTCCCGTGCGTGTGTCCATTACAAGCTTGAGGCAGCCGTCCTCAACCTGAAGCACCGGGAGCGTTTATCTTTTCCTGAGGCGAGGCGCCAGGTTCGCCGGCTCCCGCCTTATGCTAATATCTCTTATGCTCGCGTGTTGCGCTCTTCCTCTCCTCGTCCTTCCCGCCTTCCTCAGACTCACAACCGTTTCCGGGCCTTGGACCCTGATGCGCCCACTGCCCCCTCCTCTGTTCCTTTGGGTTCTCTCCCGAAGGATCCTCCTCCTGGTCCTCTGTCTGGGGTTCCCCTTCCTTCTACCCGGTCTGTCGTGTCTTCTGTGTCTTCTTCCTCGTCCCCCTCCGATCCTCCTTCCCATCCTCTTCCTCCATCTATTGGCTCTCCCCACCGCCTGTCGGTGCGGGCGGATGTCCATCGCTCTCCTAACGGCCGTCGTGTGTGCTCTCGTTCGGCTTCTCCTGTTGAGACACTGGAATCCGTTGCCCGGTATGTAGTTGCTGGGACACCGGTCTCTTTAAGTCAGAAGCGTAAGCCTGGCTCCTCTCCTTCCTCTTCCCCGGCGGGTAAGAAGGCTTCGCTTTCTTCCTCAGCTCCTCCTTCTGGCTCTGTTGCTCCTTCCCCTCCCGTTTCAGTGCTTGCGCCCCCTGTTCCTGCTATGGAGGTTTCTTTGGCCCCTGCTTCCCTTTCGGTTGCTGCTCTTGCTGGGGTGCGCTCCCCTCTTTCTACTCCCCCTCCTCCTGCTGCTGTCCTTGACGGCTCCTCTCCGTTGTCTCCTCCTCTTCCTCCTCCTCCTCCTCCAGACCCTGCCTGCCCACCTCTGCTCTGTTCTCCCGTTTCCTTCCCTCCGTCTTTGCTCAGTTTACCCATGCCCCCTAACCCTGACTTTGCTGACCCTGTCCCGACCCTGATATTCTTTAACGTGCTCTGTTGCTCTTTCGCCTTTGTTTCTTCCTTGTTCTCTGTTTTTGTCCTTTCTCTTCTCGTCGTTGTCCATTCTTCAATGGAACGTTCGAGGTTATTACGCCAATTTTCTCGAACTCCAACTTCTGATTTCGCGGTTTTCGCCCCTTTGTGTCTGTCTCCAGGAGCCAATGCTTGGTGCTCGTCCTGGTCGTTTTCGTGGCTATTCCTTTCTCTCCCCCCCCCCCCAGCCATTGCTGGGGCTTCTAATTCTTCTGCTCTTTTGATTCGGGCTGATGTTCCCTTTGTTCCTTTACTTTTTCCTTCGCCTCTCCATTGTTCTGCTGCTCGTATCTTTGTGGGGAAATGGTACACAGTTTGTTCCATTTATCTCCCCCCGAGTGTCCCGCTCTCTCTTCCTGATTTGAAACACCTCCTGGACTCCTTGCCGGAGCCTGTGCTCCTGCTGGGTGACTTCAATTGTCATTCTCTTTGGGGTGACGTTCTGACGAATACCTGGGGTCGCCTCCTTGAGCCGTTTCTCCTCTCTTCTTCCCTGTCTCTTCTGAATTCTGGTGAGCCCACTCATTTGGACTCTCGGACTCGCACCCTTTCTTGTCTTGATCTTTCTCTCTGCTCTTCTTCTCTTTACTTAGATTTCACGTGGCAGGTTCTTGATGACCTCCATGGAAGTGATCATTTCCCCATCCTTGTTTCCTTTTTCTCTTTTCGCCCTTCCCTCTCTTTCCCTAGGTGGCAGTTTGCTAAGGCAGACTGGACCCTATTTACCCTCAGTGCTGCTCTCCCTGACCTCTCCCTTCTGCCTCTCTCTCGCGCTCTCCTCCTTTTTCATGACACTGTCTTCAACGCTGCCCTCCGCTCTATTCCTCGCTCTTCCTCTCGGGGTCCACGGAAGTGCGTTCCTTGGTGGAATGCGGACTGTGCTCGGGCTGTCCGCTGTAAGCGTGCAGCCTGGAAGAGGCACCGCCGTAGGCAGACGACCGATTCTTTTCTTTTCTTTCGGAAAGCGAGTGCGGTGGCCCGTAGGGCCATCCGTACGGCTAAACGTGAATGTTGGGCATCTTATGTCTCAACAATTACGTCCGAGACCCCTCTGGCCCAGATCTGGAAGCGTATCTGCAAGATAGTGGGTAAGTTCGTTCCCGATGTTTCACCGGTCCTTCACCTCCATGATACTCTTGTGGCGGACCCGTTGCAGGTCGCTTCCGAACTGGGTTCCCACTTTTCTTCTGTTAGCTCTTGTCTTCATCTTCCCCAATCTTTCCTTCTTCGTAAACCTGTCCTTGAGTCTCGTCCTTTAGATTTCTGCACTCATCTTCAGCTTCCCTATAATGATCCCTTCTCTCTCTCTGAACTTCGTTCTGCCCTGGCCCTCTGCGGTTCTACGGCGGCGGGCTCCGATGGTATTCATTATGAGATGCTTCGCCATCTCCCTCCGAGCACGTCTCAGTATTTACTGAGTCTGTATAATCGGATCTGGGAGTCGTCGTCAGTCCCTGGGGACTGGCTCGATGCCGTTGTCCTCCCTGTTCGCAAACCGGGGTCTCTGGGTACTTCCCCTAAGGACTTTCGCCCTATTGCTCTCACAAGATGTGTCTGCAAACTCTTTGAACGTATGGTTAACGTTCGTCTGATGTGGTTCCTGGAACACCATCACCTCCTCTCCCCTTCTCAATTTGGTTTCCGCAAGTGCCGCAGCACGACAGATGTACTGGTGAACTTGGAGGTCTATATTCGTACTGCTTTTGCTGCGAAGACCTCCGTTGTTGCCGTCCTTTTTGACCTAGAAAAGGCTTACGACACCACTTGGCGTTATCATATCCTATCTCAACTTCATTCTTTTGGCCTTCGTGGTCATCTCCCTCTCTTTCTCCGCAGCTTCCTCTCTCGTCGTTCCTTTCGGGTGCGCCTTGGTACCGCTCTCTCTCCCTCTTTTCAGCAATACGAAGGTGTGCCCCAGGGTAGTGTTCTGAGCACTACTCTTTTTCTTGTTGCCCTCAATGGTCTTCTTTCCTCTCTTCCTTCTGGTGTCTTCTCCGCTCTCTATGTCGATGATCTTACCCTTTGTTGTCAGGGTGATGATTCGCCTCTCCTTCAACGCCGGCTTCAACTTGCAATTGATGCCGTGTCGTCTTGGGCCACAGGTCATGGCTTCAAGTTCTCTACTTCTAAGACTTGTGCCATGACTTTTACGCGGAAACGGGTTGTTCTTCGTCCCTCTTTGTCACTTTATGGTCATCCCCTTGAATACAAAGATTCCGCGAAGCTTTTGGGGTTATTCCTTGACACTCGTTTGTCTTGGTCTCCCCATATCTCTTACCTCCGTGTTGAGTGCTCTAAGGCCCTTACCCTCCTTCGGGTCTTGTCCCATACTTCTTGGGGGGGCAGATAGGCGCACTCTCCTTGCTTTACATTCCTCTCTCGTCCTGTCTAAGCTCGATTATGGTTGCCCTGCTTACTCGTCTGCTTCTCCTTCTACTCTTCGCCGTCTTGATGCTTTGCACCATACTGGGTTGCACCTCAGTTCTGGTGCCTTTCGTTCGACTCCCATCCTTAGCTTGTATGTTGACACTGGCTTCCTGTCTCTCCAGGACCGCCGTGATCGCTACTGTCTTTGCTATCTTGCGCGGTCCTTGCAACATCCTTCCTCTCGCCTCTGTCGTGCTTTAACTTTTACCCCTCCTGCGGTTCCTGTTCCTCTTCACCACCTCCCTCTTTCTGTCCGGTTATCTCGCCTACAGGATTCTCTCTCCGTTCGTATTTCTGATGTTTCTCCTCGTGTTGTTCCTTCTTTGCCCCCGTGGAGGGTCCCTCTTCCGCGGTTTTGTACTTCCTTGACCCGTATCACTAAAGCTTTTACCCCTCCTACGGTTCTAAAACGCCTTTTCCTCGAGCACTTTTCTTCTCACTCTCGCTCCGTTTCTGTCTTCACCGATGGGTCTAAGTCAGCGGACGGTGTTGGCTACTCTGTTGTTTTTCCTGATCGCACTTATATGTGTCGCTTGCCTCCGGAGACTAGCATCTTTACAGCAGAACTTTATGCTATTCTCTATGCTCTTCGTCTCCTGCTTTCTCGTTGTCAGTCTTCCTTTGTGGTTGTTGTTGACTCTCGTAGTGCCCTCATGGCTCTCGTGTCCTTTAATCCGGTTTATCCAGTAGTTGTCGAGATCCAGCATTGGCTGTTTCTCGTTCACAGTAAATTTAAGTCGGTTGAGTTTTGTTGGGTTCCCAGCCATATTGGTGTGTCTTTAAATGAGCGTGCGGATGCTGCCGCTAAGGAAGCTGTCCGCTCTTGTCCCATCTCTCGTAAAGGCATTCCGTATTCCGACTTTTACCCAGTTATCCATTCCTCAGTCCTTACCCGTTGGCAGGCTTCTTGGTTGTCTGTTACTGGTAACAAGCTACGTACTCTTAAATGTTGTATTTCCTCGTGGCCGTCCTCCTTCCACCGTAACCGGCGGTGGGAAACAGCTCTGGCGAGGTTGCGTATTGGCCATACTCGCTTAACCCATGGTCACTTGATGGAGCGCCGCCCCGCTCCTTATTGTCCTAGTTGCATTGTCCCTCTTACGGTTGTGCATGTCCTTCTTGAATGTCCTGACTTCCAGGACGAGCGTGTGTCTTGCTTTCCGACCGCCCCTCGCGGTCACCTGTCCCTCGATAGAATTCTTGGTGACTCGGATACTTTTGATATCGTTCGCCTTATGCGTTTTTGTTCTCGTATTGGCATCCTTGGTGATATTTAGCGCCCTCTGATTATTTTGCGTATTTGATGGTGCTACATAGCCTTCCCGGTTTGGTGCCTTCTTTTGATAATTACTTACTTCAGCCCATAATTTAAACTACTATTCTACAGTGCATCAAGTTAAAGGTTAGGACTCAGGAGAAATCTTGGTGCTTCATAGTAAATTATAATAAGCACTCTATAAATTATTACATAAAAATAACGATGCTTGTGTTAAAACATCATTATATACAATAGTGGATGCTTTGAAAGTTCTAAAGAGAATGGTTTGTACGAAGGTACACAGAAAACAATGTGACGTTTGAATGTCTATGGGGTACACAACTACAAACAGGATGGTTAGGGTCCTCAATGAGTCACTCGATGTTTATAGGGTCCACTACCACCCAAAAGCATGGAATCCACTGCCACCTGATTATGATGTCCACTATTGTTCTTGAATGGGTATGGGGTTTGCTATCACCCACTGGATGGGTATAGGGTCCACTACCACCCACAGGATGGGTATGGGGGTCTACTATCGTCCACTGGATTTGTATCTGGTCCACTACCCCGCCACAGGATGGGTATGGGATCCACTACCATTCACAGGATAGGTAAGGAGTCCACTACCACCTGTAGGGTGGGTATACCTGATTTACTTGATGACAACTAACCCTAGTGGCCTCGACGAGGACAGGAAGCCGATGGCTTGTCGAAGGTCCTCCTCATTTGCCTTGATGATATATTCTATGCATATTTTAAAACTCACCACAGTTTGGCAGTTATGGTTTCAGTGGGTAGGCGGTTCTATTAGTTAATAACCCTGAGGGTGAAAGAGCATCTCCTGTTCTCAGTCCCACTTTGTGGCTTGTTGAGCTTGAAACCGTTGCTCCTTGTTTGTGTTACATCTGACCTTCTGAAGAAAATATCCGGATCAACATCCTCTAACTTTTTCAGTATTTTAAAAGTTTCAATAAAATCCACCCTGTCATGCCTGATTTGCAGTGTTGTTAGCCCAGTGGCCTTCAAGCATTCCTGATTTGGGATATGACTTGGTTCTAGAATTATTTTGTTGCTGGTGTTCCGCCTTCTCCAGAGCACCTATGTCCTTCTGGAAACGAGGTCTCCATGCTTGGATACAGTAATCCAAATGGGGGGCACCAGAGATTTATACAGTTGAACCATTACCTTCTTTTCCCTATAGTCAAAGATACGCTTGATTATCTGAAGAGTTTGATTAGCTTTTCTGACTGTCATTGATGCATATGACAAAAAGGGTAGGTTTCAAAATGGACCCTTGTGGCACCCCACTTATCACATTTCTCCATTCAGATTTGTTTCAATTTAGCACGACCATTTGTTTTCTTTCCTTCAATCATTGTTTTATCTATTCTAATATTTTACCATTTATTCCATGGAACTATAATTTCTGTGCGAATCTTTTATGTGATACCTCAACAAAAGATTTAGCAAAGTCCTTGTACAATTAATTCACCAGAAAGCCTTTGTATGAGTAGCTGGTTACCGTTTCCAAAAATGCGAGCAAGTTTCTAAAACAAGAGAAGATCTGTTTTAACATATCCATGTTGTGTCGATTGTACAAGGTTATTCACTGAAAGATGGTGAATGATTCCCTCACTGAGGGAATTTCCATGATTCTCTCCTTAACCTTGCAGATGTGTAATGTCAAGCTGAATTGCCGGTAGTTGTCTGCTGAGCTTTTTCTGCCTATTTTGAAAATTGGGTAACATTTGCATATTTCCAATCTAGGGGGAACTACCCCCTTGGTCCAGAGATTTTGTGAAAAGTAATTTCAGTGGCAGGCATAGTTCTTCTGTCAGTTCCGTCAAGACTTTGGACTGGATTCCATCCATACCTGGGCTATTGAGTCTTTTAGTTTGTCAATGTTCTTTCTAATTGCGTCAAATATTATTAGTATATCCTAAATTCATTCTCCTCCCCCTCCTTCAAATATTTGAATGGGTGATAGAATGTCATTCAACCATTCGAGTGTGAACATTGATGTAAAATAATCATTCAGAGTGTTTGTTGCCCATTTATCATCCATTATTGCTGTTATTCTCATCTATTAAAGGTACTACTGAGTCCTTTGTTTTGGTTTTACTTCTTATATTGACGTAGAACAATTTTGGATCTTTCTGTATGTTTTGGGCAAGTTTTCGTTCGAAGTTTCTTTTGGCTGATCTGATTTTCTGAGTGGATGAATTTAGTGCCCTTTTGTATAACTCATAATCGCTGATGTCCATCGTGAATTTATGCGTTGTCCAGAGGTTCCTCTTGGTTATCAATGCTCGAGTTACGACCTGTGTCATCCATCGAGTTCCCTTTCTTGTTTTTCTCCTTTTCGACACATATTTTTGAACGAGTTCCATGATGACTATCATGAAATTTTGTCATAACGCTTCTGTGCTGTGTTCGCCCATCAGCTCCCTCCATCACAGGTGCAACATCAGGATCTGCGGGTTGATACAAGAATTTAACCAACTACTAACCCCTTATTTTGTTGAAAGGAAGCAGTAGAACAATAGAAGTACATTTACATCACATCAAGCTTGGATACCAATGTACATGGGAAATAGACTTACTGGTTCCAGAAGTTAGTTAAATGAGTTTTCATTTAACTGGAAATTTAACGAGGATTCTGATTTACTCGGATGGTAATCTTAGTTTAGTTTAGTTCATTTATTATGCACCCCATACCCATCTTTTGGGTGGTAGTGGAAAGGGTTACAGAGGCACATAATAAGCTCAGGGACTGAACCCCACAATTCATTTAGCTAAGCAAGTTACAAACTAGAGCTAGTAACAAAATTCAGTATAAGTCGTCACATCATCAATAGGTTCGAGATCGATCACAAGTAGTTTCTAAATTAAGCAACTGACATATGTGGAGAGCTAGTGTCACAATTGATACGTTTGTCCTGCACACCGCCTCCCATCCAGTGGGCAGCGGTGGATAGGTTACAATCACTTAGTTACTACCTACAGTTAGCAAACTGGGGATATTTGGCTAAAATTTCTGGTAGCAGATCATTTTGAATTAAATATTTACACATCGTTGGAACATTCGTTATAGAATTGTCTCTGAATTCACGTATCTTTTCGCTCTCCATCACATAGAGACAGAGAGTGTGCGAATAATTTTGTTGACACAGTTTACATTTGGCCAGGTCTACATCAGCAGATAATGAGAATTCCCAGAGATACTTGAAACCGAGTCTAAGCCGAGCAGGAGTAACATCTAGAAGTCTGCTGATTTTATTGGATGAACCATAGGTGTGTGGCTCCTCTTGCATGATAGTATGATGATAGATGGAATTACTGGTGTCGATTTCACTTTGCCTCAGATCTGCAAGATCTTGTTGAAGTTCTCGGTGTACTGCTGCTCTCAGATTGCTCATTGAAAATCCAAAGTTACACTCAACGTCTCCTTTAAAGGCAGATTCTTTGGCTAACTCATCAGCTCTATCATGCATTCGGAGGCCAACATGAGATGGAGTCTACATGAAATGGACTCTGTTACCATATTTAAAAATTTTGTTGTTTTTGTGTTTAGCTTCGGACACAAGCATGTTACAGTTATGACTTAAAGATTTGAGAGTATTTAAGGATGATAAAGCTGGAAGGTTCCAGAAGATGAGAGAAAATGTCACCACTGTGGAGAAATGCCTGACAGACCACTGGAACATTATCTAACATAGTGCACAGTTACAAACCAAATAAGATTTCAACTTAGATTCAACAGAGCAGAAAAAGTTGTTAAACACATGGAAAAAATATTACTGAAACGACCATACGAGTCATAAATACTCAAACTCCGCCTTAGGGGGGTATTAGTTTGGTTTCATAAAAGTTGTTCTAGTGCAATGAAAATTTATTGACGTGTTACATTTAAAGAGGGCTGTAACTGGTTCAAGTTTCAGCATCGCAGCCTAAATAGAGGGAGAAAAAAAAAAACATTTTTTTAACCATTTTTAACATGTTTTAAAGTTGATATAACAAATACAAATATCAACCAAAATCATTTCTATGACACTCGGCTATCACATTACTATATAATAAAAGTTGTCTTGTAACATTACTATCCCAAAAGTATTTAGTGCAATAATACAAATTGTCAAAGTTCACAAAAAAAATTATGCAACAAAATGATGTTTATAAATATTTATAAAATCAATAAATGATCTTAGGAAAAAAATAATACTCAAGTGTTTAGAGGCATAGACTCTACATATAATGTGCAAGTTTCATGTATATTGAATAATAAATAAAAAAGTTATTCAACCATGTAGTTGCAAATTACTTAGCTGTAGAAAATCAAGGTCAAAGTTCAGCCACCTGTGGCTGAGGTTGATGAACGACCAATTTCAATCAAAATTACCACCCTTGTAGATTGGCATTCCTTCAGTAAGGAGTGGAAGTTCCATGAAGATCACCTGATAAAAAAAAATATTAAAAAAAATTAAATTATTAAAAAAAATAAAAAAGGGACAGCAGCTTTATATTTACAATTATTTATGATGTAATATCAAAATATAAAAAATAAAACATACTAACCTAATATAATTGGTCTGAAATATGGAACATCCTGCAACGTCAAGAGGGAGAACGTCGGGAGTTGCAGGTCTAAGATCTTGAGTGGCAGGTGCCGCAGGTGTGGCAGGTGCCGCAGGAGGTGTGGCTGCCTGGGAGTGTGAGGGAGTGAGGCGAGGTAGTGTGTGTTGTGGGGCGGGAGGCTGCGACACACTCCTGCAGCGAGCCCTCCTCTCTCTTCACTCAAGAGAACTCTGTTTTGCCTCAGCGCGGCTTTACGCTCCTTCTTTACTTGGCTAACGCGTAGAGCTCTTGCCTTTAGAGCTTTCTTCTTGTCCGATACTATAACCATTGTGCAGTATATACAACAAAATACGATCTGTGAGAGCGCGTCAGGGATACGACCACTTGCACAGATACAGAGGGGGTGACTAAGTCAGTAATCGGCTTATCCTCCCTCCCTCTCACACAAGACTGCTGCCAATGAGTGAGTTTATAATTTGTATATGCATAACAAGATATTTTCCACTCTATTACGAAATACTAGACGCTTACAACGTATGACGCATCACCCTACGGCGCACCTGAGTTGCGAGGACCAGATTTGGGACAATTGCGGTTGGAAAATTTACTCTAATTACGTTATTTATTATCATAACATTAAACGGTTTGCACCACGGTGTTGTCAGGACGTTGTAGTATTTTTTAGAAATTTTTCAGAAAAATTCGTGTTTGGCCGAATTTTTTCACTGCCAAGGCCCCCTAAGTTAAACAGAAACAAATAACACTTAATGGGCCTTTCAGAGGGATAGGGCCCGTGCAGGAATATCCCTAAAAAAAAAAAAAAAAAAAAAGGCTCCCTCCAGGATATGGTTTGTAGTTTCTCTCTCATTATTTTATAGTCACCTCGCTGGTAATCTAGAAATTTGTCATCTTTGACTTATATATGGGTACTTATATTCGTAGTTCATCTTTATGGTGATCACACGAGGGAGTTACGTTTTCCCCCCCACGTGAATTTTATCAATTATTCTCTATTCTGTTGTTAACACAAGATCTAGTATGCTGTTACCAGGTGTGGGCTCTACAAACATGCTGTATGAGGAAGGAGTCCTGTACCAGGTCGAGGAATTGCTCATCTCAATTGCTTGAGATGTTAGGTTGATCAAGACTATGGCCATGTGGTTAAAGTCCCCCATTATTAGGGTTTGGGTTTCAGATGCCACACTGATCACATTATGCATATCAGCAACTGTAGCTGTGTCAGCCCTGTAGCATACTCCTGCTGTTACCATCTTGAGTTAGTATGCTGCACCATACAGACTGAGGAACCCATGGTGTTCAGTTCCTCATTGTTGGTTGCATCCAGGTCCTCTTTCACATACTGCATCGCCCCACCTGTTCTTGTTGTTCTGTCCTTTCTGAATGGTGGGTGGTATCCTGGGAGATAGAATTCCCCTTCTACTATGTCCACTCGGCCCCATGTTTCACTGATGTCAATGATGTCGGGATTTTCATCCTCAGCATTTGCACATAATGGATCACATTTATACACTAGGTTTCTGGCATTGTGTAGAAACAATATAAACTCCAGACATTATTCCTGAGACACTGAGATATTGCTCCTGTACTACGCGCATTACTATTCTGTACATTTCCGCTCTGGTTCTGAACATGTTTCTCACCCGAGATATATAGATTTAGTTCTGCCTGACTGGGTATAGTGTTTTGACTTCCCTCCCGTTTGCAATCTGGATAGCCGGTCCTCTCCTAATCTTTAGCTGTGCCTTTTTGTATCGATCTGAGTTTTTTAACTCCTTCAGTTTGCCTCTTAGCACCATGTCGTATTTTTGCTGCTTAATAGTGAGGTCTGGAGATATATATACTTGGTTATATACATCGAGAACTTTGAGTTTGTGGATATGGTTTAGTATCTACCTTCTGTGCTCAAGATTGACAATGGTTATTCTTACCACATTGTTTTCAGGCCTTCCCAACCTCCCGACATCTGATATTCTGAAGTCTTCCTCCTTGTCTATCAGTTCCTCTAACATTGCCTCAATGAGTTCCTTGTCATTCTTGTCCTCTTCTTTCACAAGGTTTCTTATAATGAGGTTGTTTTTTCGTCCATGCCTATCCATGGTTTCTGTAACCCTTTCTTAGACACCTGCATCTCTATCCGGAACTCAATACCTAACCTAACCTGCATTCGCTGAGTTCACCGCGTGTGTTTGAGTGTCCCCCTCCCATCCCCCACCCCATGGACGCCTGGTTGGCTCCGGGCCTGTCCATACGTGTATCATCTCATGTCTTTTTAAGGTCATGTTCAATAAACTTCCTTAGTCAAAACCTTTTGTTTCGGTTTGGGGGTGCCAGGTTTTGGATTGGGAGCAGTCTCAAGAGCAGTGAATATGGAACTCGCGACCCCCCAAGGCGGAGTCTTAAGCCCACACTATTCAATGTACTTATGAACGCCATTGCAAAAATTGATTTTCCGGAAGGAACACAACAAGTGGGATATGCAGATGATGTCCTAATACAAGCTCCCACCTTGGCAAAAATTCTACAGTTCGTTGAATTCCTTGGAACGAAATGTATTGAGCTCGGTTTCACTCTCTCCACAAACAACACAAAAGCATACTCCCATCACAAGCGGTGAGAAAATGAAGAACTACAAATTAATGGTGTTGAATGGGTTGACCACTATCGGTACCTTGGCGTCATTGACGGCTCTCACAAAGGGAAGAAAGAGGAGCTCAACCAACTCATATTAACATGCAAAAGTTGACTCTTACATTGAAAGCTCTGATCTGGAATGGACATGGAGCCTCTATTGATTTCATTAATATGATGTACACAGCCTGTGTGCGCTCCGGCATAGACTATGACGCACTAGTTGTATTCACCTACTCTCAAATCGATATGAAAAGGCTCGAAAGCATATAAATTGAATCCATGTCAATTATTCTTCGAGTTCCAAGAACTGCCAAATCGTCTAATCTACGAGAGGAGTTGTCCCTCCCCAGTGTTAAAAGCAGAATTAAGGAACTGAATGCTAAGCTTGCAATTAGGATAGCCAGGGATCCCTATTACAATGATATTGCTAAGAAAAACCTGAGTTCTGTGTTACTTACAGGAGAAAAAAGGACAAGCAAAAAATGGCATCACAGATCAGTCTGCTACCTCGAAGAACTTCACCTGCTTGAGCAAGCCCGTGAGCTCATGCCTATAGGGAGGTTACCTCCCTGGGAGGATGACTGATGCAGAATTATCATCAACGAATGGCAACGAAAAAATCCAACATGATACCACAAGAAATGAGGCACAAATATCTCAGAGAAATTTATAAAGAAGCCGGAGATGAACTAGATCAAATCTACACTGATGGGTCATCTAATCCTGTCAATGGCAGGGCTGGTACAACATACACTGTAATTAGGAATAATGCCTTTCAATGCAGAAATGAAGAGAATGCACGTATTGAGAACTATCCCTCTTCAACACAAGCAGAGCTAACTGCCACTGTTATGGCGTTAAGATTCCTTGAACGAAGCACTAATGGCGCAGTGATCAGCACTGATTCAAAAGCAGCGTTACAAAGCCTAAGTTAAAAATCGGGCCGAAAATTTTGCGATAGTCGCTGAAATCAAGAGAGCGGTAAGGGTTCTAGTCAACCAGGGAAGAGTCGTCAAGTTTCTGTGGATCCCCTTCCCATGTTGGAATATGTGGGAATGAACGAGCAGATGTGCTGGCTGCTGAAGGTGTTGAAGGAGACCATATTGAATACTTCATGCCCAAGACTCTGATACAAATTAGAGGTATTGTCAGGCAACATCACCGTGACAAGGTAACTGAGGAAAGGATGATAGAAGCACAAATCAGCGAATCTGTACGATGGTACAACGTGGTTGCAGCTGTCAATCCCAATCACTTTGGACGAAGAGGAGGTGTTCACGGGAGAGAATCTGTAATAGCGAGAATCCGTCTTGGATACAAATATCCATGGAGATTCGGAATGGAAACAACAGCTGAGCAGTGGAGTTGCATAGTCTGTGATGAGAGTGATGGACACCGCCTTGAACACTACCTGAGAGAATATGAACACCTGAGAGACATTAGAAATATGTGCAGAATAATAAACCCCACAATGAGTTAGGAAAACACTATTTGTCAATATTGATACTGTTCTTAAAAGATTTCCACATTTTGCACACACAAGATAACGTAAGATTTTATGCATTGATTACTTCCTCATCTATCTCATTTAAAGGTCCAGCGTTTTTCACAACACTTGATTCTTCTCTAGTCTCAACCTTTTCCACTAATTCATCCTTAATCTCTTCATTTGGTTTGTCTTTCTTTTCGTTGTCTCTAGTATGTTTCCTTATCTTATCATTGCAAGTGATGCAATAAATGTAAATGAGACCCCCCACAAGAGTTGGGTATGGGGCCCACAACCACCCATAGGATGGGTATGGGGTCCATTACCATCCACAGGATAGGTATGGGGCCCACAACCGCCCATAGAATGGGTATGAGGTCCACTACCATCCCCAGGATAGGTATGGGGCCCTCAACCGCTCATAGGATGGGTATGGGGTCCACTACCGTCTCCAGGATAGGTATGGGGGCCCACAACCGCCCATAGGATGGGTATGGGGTCCACTACCATCCACAGCATAGGTATAGAGCCCACAACCGCCCATACGATGGGTATGGAATCACCTATCCCCCACAGGATGCGTATGGTGGTCCACTACCGCCAACAGGATAGGCATGGGGTCCACTACCGCCAACAGGATGCGTATGTGGGTCCACTTCCCCCCCCCCACAGGATGTATATGGGGTCCAGTACCGCCCACAGGATGGGCATAGGGGTCAATTACCGCCAACAGAATGCGTATGGGGTCCACTACCCCCCCCCCCACAGGATGCAACCCGTTCTCGCAAATTCGTAAAGTCAATATTGACTTATTAACTACGTGCATAGGTGATATACTAAACATAATAGATACCCTTAAAAAGATTCATAGAAAACACCGATCTTACCTAACCTTGTTAGTATCTTAAGATAAGCATCTTATTGCTTCGTAATTACAATTATTACTTAACCTATACCTATTATAGGTTAGGTAATAATTGTAATTACGAAGCAATAAGATGCTTATCTTAAGATACTAACAAGGTTAGGTAAGGTCGGTGTTTTCTATGAATCTTTTTAAGGGTATCTATTATGTTAAGTATGTCACCTATGCACATATTTAATAAGTCAATATTGACTTATTAAATTTGCGAGAACGGGTTGCAGGATGTGTATGTGGTCCACTACCACCCACAGGATGTGTATGGGGTCCAATACCGCCCACAAGATGGGTATGGGGTCCACTACCACCCACAGGATGTGTATGGGGTCCAATACCGCCCACAAGATGGGTATGGGGTCCACTACCGCCAACAGGATGCGTATGAAATCCACTACCGCCCGCAGGACGGGAATGTGGTCCACTACCACCCACAGGATGTGTATGGGGTCCAATACCGCCCACACGATGGGTATGGGGTCCACTACCGCCAACAGGATGTGTATGTGGTCCACTACCACCCACATGATGTGTATGGGGTCCAATACCACCCACAGGATGTGTATGGGGTCCAATACCGCCTTCAGGATAGGTATAGGGGTCCACTACCGCCCACAGGATGCATATGGAATCCACTACTGCCCGCAGGATGGGTATGGTATCCACTACTGCCCGCAGGATGAGTATGGTATCCACTACCACCCACAGGATGGGTATGGGGTCCACTACTGCTCACATGATGTGTATAGGGTTCAATACTGCCCACTGAAAGGGTATGGGGTCCACTACCACCCACAGGATGGGTATGGGGTCCAGTACCCCCACAGGATGTGTATGGGGTCCACTACCGCCCACAGGATGTGTATGGGGTCCATTACCGCCCACAGGATGTGCATGGGGTCCACTACCGCCCACAGGATGTGTATAGGGTCTAATACCGCCCACTGAAATGGTATGGGGTCCACTACCACTCACAGGATGGGTATAGGGTCCACTACCGCCCACAGGATTGACATGGGGTTAACTACCGCCCACAGGATGGGTATGGAGTCCACTACCGCCCACAGGATGGGTATGGGGTCCACTACCGCCCACAGGATGGGTATGGGGTCCACTACCACCCACAGGATGGGTATGGGGTCCACTACCGCCCACTGGATGTGTTGGATGCACGTGATCCTACACGTGGTGAACCTCACTAATCAACTGCATATTGCCAGCACTCAACTCAGCAGCAGTTGTCACCAGCAGCGTCAACTTGCTCGGAGATGTGAATTTTGTCCAAGTGCAGCTTGACCGCAACTGCCAGACCATCTATAGCAGCGGCGCTGTGCACACATTCATTCTTGATAGCTAGCTCGTGGCCAGTAGTAAGAACAGACCAAAGCTGTGTGTATTGCATTCCTCCCCACAACAAGAGAACTACAACCCACACAACCACAACGTATGATACTGGTGGCAGCGGAGGGCTCAACCGACGAACTCCAGCTCCCGGCCAAGCAATCTGGTACAAATACAGCACAGCAGCCAGCAACCTTACCACATCGCTGCCTCGGGTGTGTCACGCACGCCCGTGCCTGGCTCACCCATCACACGTCCGTGCCTGGCTCACCCAGCACACGCCCGTGCCTGGCTCACCCAGCACATGCCCGTGCTTGGCTCACCCACCACACGCCCGTGCCTGGCTCACCCACCACACGCCCGTGCCTGGCTCACCCACCACACGCCCGTGCCTGGCTCACCCATCACACGCACGCCCGTGCCTGGCACACCCACCACATGCCCATGCCTGACTCACCCACCACATGCCCGTGCCTGACTCACCCACCACACGCCCATACCTGACTCACCCACCACATGCTCGTGCCTGACTCACCCACCACACGCCCATACCTGACTCACCCACCACATGCTCGTGCCTGACTCACCCAGCACACGCCCGTGCCTGGCTCACCCAGCACACGCCCGTGCCTGGCTCACCCAGCACACGCCCGTGCCTGGCTCACCCAGCACACGCCCGTGCCTGGCTCACCCAGCACACGCCCGTGCCTGACTCACCCACCAAACGCCCGTGCCTGGCTCACCCAGCACACGCCCGTGCCTGGCTCACCCAGCACATGCCCGTGCCTGGCTCACCCAGCACACGCCCGTGCCTGACTCACCCACCACACGCCCGTGCCTGGCTCACCCAGCACACGCCCGTGCCTGGCTCGCCCAGCACATGCCCGTGCCTGACTCACCCACCACACGCCCGTGCCTGGCTCACCCAGCAC
This sequence comes from Procambarus clarkii, assembly GCF_020424385.1. Taxonomy (NCBI): domain Eukaryota; kingdom Metazoa; phylum Arthropoda; class Malacostraca; order Decapoda; family Cambaridae; genus Procambarus; species Procambarus clarkii. Next base: position 4,039,166 of record NC_059640.1, on the reverse strand, counting down.
ACGCCCGTGCCTGGCTCACCCAGCACATACCCGTGCCTGGCTCACCCAACACACGCTCGAGCCTGGCTCACCCAACACACGCTCGTGCCTGGCTCACCCAACACACGCCCGTGCCTGGCTCACCCACCACACGCCCGTGCCTGGCTCACCCAGCACACGCCCGTGCCTGGCTCACCCAGCACATGCCCGTGCCTGGCTCACCCAACACACGCTCGAGCCTGGCTCACCCAACACACGCTCGTGCCTGGCTCACCCAGCACACGCCCGTGCCTGGCTCACCCACCACATGCCTGTACCTGACTCACCCACCACATGCCCGTACCTGACTCACCCAGTGCGCGCCACAGCTGACTCACTGCGACTCGCCATGCCATCGCCCCTAGCCTGTCCGAACGCCGATCGACGCCGCCCGATGACTGGCCTGACGCTGCTCGACGCTTGGCCTAATACCGCTCGACGCCTGGCCTGACGCCTCCTGACGTCACCTGCCACCTCCTGACACCACCGACGCCGTTGCACGTCGTTCAACCTGCGACGACCTGATCATCCCTACATCGTTGGCAGAACCAGTGGCCTTCAGCTCTAGTTAAGTACCCTTTGGTATTTGTTTAGTAGAGTAAACCGTAGACTATTATGGGAACAATATAAACTTTGTAAACTTATGGATAACCGATATCGTCTAAGATCACTTAGGCCTCGCTTGCACAGCTGTCCCTGCAGTCTCGCTAACTTTCTGAGAGTAAAATCGAGTTGTTAGCCAGTGCATTGCCTGAGAATATGCCATTGCCCTCATCTTGCGATAGATTCTATTCTATATTCTTCGAAATTCCAAGTCTTCATAGTAGGTCAAGGGGACGTCCCAGAGATAAGAGAATATCTAAGCAAACACCACTAGAGGAGTTTGTGATTATGAGTGTGGAGGTGAGGAAGTATCTGCTAGAGTTGGATGTGACAAAGGCTATAGGCCCGGATAGAATCTCACCATGTATACTGAAGGAAGAAGCAGAAGCAATGTGCCTGCCACTGTCCATGGAGTATAACAAATCCCTGGTAACAGGTGAACTGCCCAAAATTTGGAAGACGGCTAAAGTAGTCCTGATATTCAAATAGGGTTATAGACAGGAGGCACTGAACTACAGGCCAGTGTCTCTAACATGCATACCATGCAAGCTGATGGAGAAGATTGTGTAAAAAAACAAGTGGAACATCTGGAGCAAAAGAACTTTGTAACAACATCAGCATGAGTTCAGGGATAGCAAATCATGCCTCAAAGAATTAGTTGAATTCTATGACCATGCAGCAAAAATCAGGTAATAAAGAGAGGGCTGGGCAAACTGCATATTTTTGGATTGCCAGGAAGCCTTTGACACAATACCACATAAGAGACTAGTGCACAAGCTGGAGATGTAGGCATGAGTAAAAGGAAAAGTACTCCATTGAAAAAGGGATTACATAAGCAACAGAAGACAGCGAGTCACTGTTTAGAGTGAAGTCTCAGAATGACGAGGCGACACCAGTGGAATCCCTCAGGAATCAGTCCTAGGACCTATACTGTTTCCAATATATGTAAATGATCTCCCAGAGGAAATAGACTCGTTCCTCTCAATGTTTGCTGATAATGCAAAAATTATGAGGATTAAGAAAGAAGAAGATAGCATGAGGCTACAAGATGACCTAGACAAACTGAAAGATTTGTCCAACAAATGGCTACTAAAGTTAAGCCCAAGTAAATGTAAGGTAACGATACTAGGTGGAGGAAATAAGAGGTTAGACACTGGATACCGAATGGGAGATGAAGTCCTTCACGAAACGGACAGAGAGAAAGATCTATGAGTTCATATTACACCAAGCCTGTCTCCGGAAGACCACATCAAAAGAATAACATCGGCGGCGTATGCGAAGTTGGCTAACATCAGAACTGCCTTCAGAAACCTGTGTAAGGAATCTTTCAGAACCTTGCATACCACATATGTAATACCAATCCTGGAGTATGTGAGCTGTGACGGTGTTCTCCCCCTTATATTTCTCCCATGCCAGCTGTAAGAGTCATATCCACTTTACCCGAACGTTCTCTACATTCCAGGGAACAATTTGACATATGTGGGAGCGTGAAGTGTTCTCGCGTTGGCGAGAAATTCGCAAAAGAAGAGTGTTTTGGCCTGTGGCTTAGGCCCTTTTGGACGCCAAGATGGCGCCGGCCCCTACGTTTTGCCGCCAAGACGTTGTGACGTCAGTGGCACCAGATTGGTCAAGAACAGTGACGTGGCACAGGGAGCCAATGAGAAACGCCCCTGGCAAGTATGACGTCACGAGTGCAGGGGGGTCCGGACGGCACGGGCCGTGGCGCCCAGGAGTTTTGACACGACACGTCGAGGAGGTCGGACGTGCGATCGAGGATCCTGTCAGTCTGACAGTTTCACCCATCTCTGGTGGATTTACGCATCACCTGTAGTCTGCAAGCACCCTGTGAGGTCTTCCTGAACTCCGTGTAAGGAATTGACGAGAATCGAGAAACAATTGCTCCAGTGACAGGTGCTTTGCAAGAAGTGAGGTCTGAGCAGTGATGTCTGGGACGACTGTGCAGTCTCACCAGTTAGGTGATGACGTAGCGGTGGATTTTACGCGTCATCCTGTAGTCTGCAAGCAGCCTGTGAGGTCTTCCTATATTCCATGTGTTGGACCGAAGAAGGAATTGACGAGAAATGAGCAGCAAGTGCTCCAGTGACAGGTGTGTTGCAAGAAGTGAAGTCTGAGCAGTGATGTCCGGGACGACTGTGCAGTTTCACCAGTTTAGGTGACGACGTAGCGGTTGGGCCAATCCACCGAGAGGCAGGAGAAGAACGAAGCTAACTGGGAATCAGAACGACTGCAGCCGAGAGAAAGGACTGCAGACGTAGTTGTGAGGAGAAGTCGACGGCCAGGAGACCGACTCCAACCCTTCAAGAGGTTGTGGAGGAGCACGGGCCTGCAGAGGATAGGGCACCGTGAAGATGCGTTTCGGGGTGTTGATTGGGTTCCTGGAGAGAGCACCAGTGTGTGTGTGGGGGGATTCCCTACAATGAGTCGAGAGCCGGGACCAGGAGCTACAATTCAACTCTCAACAGAGGACAAGTAAACATCATTAAGGTAGAAGTAGGTAATTCAGTTTTCCCTTCTTATTCCCCTTTAGTCAGCTATTTAGCCAGAGTATCTTCTATGTCGTGAGCAGGGCTCACCAATGTCTATGTCATAGTAAGGCACAGTTGTGCAGAGAGATTCTGTAGAGAGCTCTCGCGAAATATATATGTGGTGTGTGAGTTCACCTGTGATTTATCGAAGAGTTTGCTGTGTTGAGGACATTCACATTCATGTGACATTAATATTATAAGTTTGTGTCAGAGAATATATATATATATATATAAATGTACTATTTATTAGTATAAGGATGTGTGCCCCGTATTGACTCATTATTACTAATATTGATGAAATGATCTATATATATGATGGAGTATTGAATAGTATTTTCATGTGTACAATGATTTACTGTGTTTATTGCCATTGAAGTAATTTACTGTGTTTGGGGCCATTATAGTGGTTTACTGTGTTTATCGCCAGTATAGTGAGCTAATGTGTTTATGGACAGTATTGTGATCTACTGTGTTTAATGCCAGTACAGTGAGTTACTGTGTTTATTGCCAGTAACTCACTGTACTGGCGTGTACCAGATTATGAAGAGGGAGTGATTTGCTGCCATGTACTTCGTTGCCTTGTTGTTGATCCAGAGCTATAATACTTTAATATTTTAAGTAAAATACAAAACCACCTTCGTGTTTGTGTTATCCCTCCATTACTTGTTGCTATTGAGATTATTGAGTCCATTGAAAGAGAGAGAGAGTGATTGAAATATATACCTGCCTGTTACCAGTTTTAATTAGTGTGCTCTCTGCCACTACTACCACAATTCCACAATACCACTGTCGTGTTACTGGACACGGAAAACACCAGTTGGCGACCTTTCAGTTAGCAGTAGAGCCCTTTGTCAGGGCGGGCACACGATCAAGAGAGTAGATCGTGTTTCCACTCGTCTTCAGGCTATAAGGCCGGCCAGAGATTGACTGGGAGACTCTCCTGGCGAACAGTGGCGCCACGAGGATGGAGTGAAGACGAGCAGGGCTACAGTAAGTAACGGTTACCACTACTAGTACTTGGTGGTGACTGGTGAGAGGGAGTGTAACTTCGACTTTGGCGATATTGCCAGGATTTAAGTCCAAGATTTAGAGTAACCCCGACATTGGCGACCTTGCCAAGATATTAAGTACTGTTACTTATGCGAAACCCCGACAGGGCCCAGTATGGAACCTGTACCCTGTCAAGCACGAATTTTACCGAAGGTACCAAAGCGAATTTTGGTTGTGGGAGATTCTCAGGTGAGGTATTTAGACAGAACGTTTTGTGCCAGAGATAGGGGGAACAGATTAAGGGTTTGCTATCCGGGAGCTGGAATTGGTGATATTGTTGGAAACATGAATGATATTATGACGGGAAATGGGAACAAACCCATTATTTGTATTAGTGCAAGGGGTAATGATGTTGGGCGAGTTAGGAGTGAGGAACTAATACAGCGATTCAGGACAGCTATTGAATTAGTTAGGAGCAAGGGAGGAATCCCGATCATATGTGGCATTCTTCCAAGAAAGGGAGTGGGAAATGAATGGATGTCGAGGGCACTTGGTGTCAATTGCCAGCTGGAAAGATATTGCAAATCAAATGCAATATCTTTCATAGACAACTGGGAACACTTCTATGGAAGAAATGAAATGTATGCTCATGATGAGGTGCATCTATCGAGGGCTGGGGTTGTTGCTGTTGCGAACTCGTTGGAACCAGTGGTTAGAGGTGTTTGTTTGGGTTTAAAATGTTAGTAGATAGTGGTATGGGAATTGATTTGGAGGAAGGAGGTAATAAAAGTATGTGTTCGTGGGAGAAAAGAATTGGCAAAATGATCAGGGAGAGAAAAGGGCCTCAAAATAACAATTCACTTAGGATATATTACACTAATAGTAGAAGTCTAAGAAATAAAATTAATGAATTAAATGCTCTTGTCTGCACAGAAAAAATAGATATTACTGCACTTACCGAAACGTGGATGAATGTAGAAAATAGAGAACTATTAGCTGAATATCAGATAAATGGATTTAAACTATTTCACACAGATAGATATATTAGATGAGGAGGGGGAGTAGCCATATATGTTAGGGACAATTTGAAATGTAGTCTCAAAGAGGGAATCAAAACTGAGCCAATCACAGAAACTATTTGGATAGAATTAAACGAAAAAGCAAATAATATTATAATAGGAGTTATATATAGGCCACCAAATTTAGACAGAATGGAAGCAAAGCATCTATGGGATGAAATATCTAGAGCATCTAGATCTAGCAATATTTATGTCACGGGTGACTTTAATTTTAGTGGAATAAACTGGGTGAACAAAACAGGGAATAGTGAAGCAGAAGATTTTCTAGAATTAATTGACGATTGCTTTCTTACGCAACACATTAAGGAACCAACGCGGGAAAGTAATATTTTAGATTTAGTGTTAACTAACAGGGAAACACAAATTAATGACATCGAAATAGGGAGTGAGCTAGGGAACAGTGATCACAAAGAAATCAGATTTAGCATAGAATGGAATAGACCTGTAGGAGAAAATTCTCCTACAGACCTGTAGGAGAAAAAGTGCCAGATTTTCGAAAAGCTGATTTTAATAGTCTAAGAAATTTTTTGGGTCAAATTGATTGGAAAGTCTTGGGTATGGGGTGGGGGCCGTTCTTGGAGCGAGACATGAACCCAGCGATAGGTGACGTAAATGGGGATTTCGATGTGGATTCAATATATAACTTATTTAAGAATATTCTAAACAAAGCACAGGAACGTAGTATACCATACAAATTGAATAGAAAAGAGAGAGCTTGGTACAAAAGGATTAAAAATGGGGAGGTCACTTTAGAACAGGAATTCGTACAACTGGTTAGAAATGTTAAAAAAGAGATAGGGAAAGCAAAAAGAAACTATGAAGTTCGCATAGCAGGGCAAGCAAAGACAAATCCTAAAGGGTTTTTTCAGTTATATCGTACTAAGACTAGGGAAAGGATAGGTCCATTAAAAACTGAGACAGGTCAAATAACAGATAGTGATGAAGAGATTTTGTAGTATTTTTAATAAATATTTTGTATCTGTGTTTAATAAAGAGGATCGTAACAATATGCCTTCAGCCGAACAAGTCTATGTGGGTGGGGACGAGGACAGGTTGACGAGTTTAGCAGTTACCAGGGAGGATTTTCTTAAACAAATAGTAAAACTCAAACCAAACAAATCCCCAGGGCCGGATGAAGTGTTTGCCAGTTAAGCTTAAAGAATGCAAAGAGGAGCTTTGTGACCCTCTGTCAACCATATTTAATAAATCAATAGAGTCAGGCAGAGTGCCAGAGTTTTGGAAAGTTGCTAATGTGATACCAGTTTTTAAGAAAGGAGATAGATCACTTGCGTCTAACTATCGACCAATTAGCCTAACGTCTATTGTGGGAAAGTCACTTGAATCAATAATTGCAAATACAATTCGTCTCCATCTTGAAAAATATAAATTAATAAATGAGTCGCAACATGGTTTTATAAATGGCCGTTCATGTTTAACAAATTTGTTATCTTTTTATTCTAGCATTGTTGAGGCAGTTGATAGGGGTAAGGATTGCGATGTTGTGTACCTTGACTTTAGCAAAGCTTTTGATACAGTGCCACATGAAAGACTGATTAAAAAGATAGAGTCTCATGGTATTGGGGGTGCTATATTAAGCTGGATTAGGGCATGGCTATACCAAAGGAAACAGAGAGTTAGTATAAATGGAGTCAAATCAGAGTGGGAAAATGTTGTAAGTGGGGTGCCTCCGGGCTCTGTCCTGGGACCTCTGTTGTTTATAATATATATAAATGATTTAGATTCAGGTTTGAGTAGCAACATTTGCAAATTTGCCGATGATACGAAAATCGGTAAGGAAATTAATTTGGAGGAGGACTCACTATCACTTCAAGTTGATCTAGATAGGGTTTTGAAATGGTCGAAGGATTGGCAGATGCAGTTTAATGCTGATAAATGTAAAGTTCTGAGGTTAGGTAATGATGATAGGGTTACAAGATACGAACTAGATGGTGTTGAGATTGCGAAGTAGAATTGCGAAAGGGATCTGGGAGTTATGATTAGTAAGAATTTAAAACAAAGGGATCAATGCATAAATGTTCGTAATAAGGCAAATCGGACACTTGGATTTATTAATCGCAGCGTTAGTAACAAAACACCTGGTGTGGTTCTCAAGCTATATCTTGCTCTAGTTAGGCCCCATTTAGATTATGCAGTTCAGTTTTGGTCGCCATATTATAGAATGGATATAAATTCACTTGAACGTGTCCAGCGTAGGATGACTAAGTTAATTCCCCAAATTAGAAATCTTTCATATGAAGAAAGATTAACAAAGCTTAAGTTAAGAACATAAGAACATAAGAACAAAGGTAACTGCAGAAGGCCTATTGGCCCATACGAGGCAGCTCCTATTCTATAACCACCCAATCCCACTCATATACTTGTCCAACCCGTGCTTGAAACAATCGAGGGACCCCACCTCCACAATGTTACGCGGCAATTGGTTCCACAAATCAACAACCCTGTTACTGAACCAGTATTTACCCAAGTCTTTCCTAAATCTAAACTTATCCAATTTATATCCATTGTTTCGTGTTCTGTCCTGTGTTGATACTTTTAATACCCTATTAATATCCCCCCGGTTATGTCCATTCATCCACTTGTAAACCTCTATCATGTCACCCCTAACTCTTCGCCTTTCCAGTGAATGCAACTTAAGCTTTGTTAATCTTTCTTCATATGAAAGATTTCTAATTTGGGGAATTAACTTAGTCATCCTACGCTGGACACGTTCAAGTGAATTTATATCCATTCTATAATATGGCGACCAAAACTGAACTGCATAATCTAAATGGGGCCTAACTAGAGCAAGATATAGCTTGAGAACCACACCAGGTGTCTTGTTACTAACGCTGCGATTAATAAATCCAAGTGTCCGATTTGCCTTATTACGAACATTTATGCATTGATCCTTTTGTTTTAAATTCTTACTAATCATAACTCCCAGATCCCTTTCGCAATCCGACTTCGCAATCACAACACCATCTAGCTCGTATCTTGTAACTCTATCATCATTACCTAACCTCAGAACTTTACATTTATCAGCATTAAACTGCATCTGCCAATCCTTTGACCATTTCAAAACCCTATCTAGATCAACTTGAAGTGATAGTGAGTCCTCCTCCGAATTAATTTCCCTACCGATTTTCGTATCATCGGCAAATTTGCAAATGTTGCTACTCAAACCTGAATCTAAATCATTTATATATATTATAAACAACAGAGGTCCCAGGACAGAGCCTTGAGGCACTCCACTTACAACATTTTCCCACTCTGACTTGATTCCATTTATACTAACTCTCTGTTTCCTTTGGTATAGCCATGCCCTAATCCAGCTTAATATAGCACCCCCAATACCATGAGACTCTATTTTTTTAATCAGTCTTTCATGTGGCACTGTATCAAAAGCTTTGCTAAAGTCAAGGTATACAACATCGCAATCCTTACCACTATCAACTGCCTCAACAATGCTAGAATAAAAAGATAACAAATTTGTTAAACATGAACGGCCATTTATAAAACCATGTTGCGACTCAATTATTAATTTATGTTTTTCAAGATGAAGACGAATTTTATTTGCTATTATAGATTCGAGTAACTTTCCCACAATAGACGTTAGGCTAATTGGTCGATAGTTAGACGCAAGTGATCTATCTCCTTTCTTAAAAACTGGTATCACATTAGCAACTTTCCAAAACTCTGGCACTCTGCCTGACTCTATTGATTTATTAAATATGGTTGACAGTGGGTCACAAAGCTCCTCTTTGCATTCTTTAAGCACCCTAGCAAACACTTCATCCGGCCCTGGGGATTTGTTTGGTTTGAGTTTTACTATTTGTTTAAGAACATCCTCCCTGGTAACTGCTAAACTCGTCAACCTGTCCTCGTCCCCACCCACATAGACTTGTTCGGCTGAAGGCATATTGTTAAGTTCCTCTTTAGTAAATACAGATACAAAATATTTATTAAAAATACTACTCATCTCTTCATCTCTATCTGTTATTTGACCTGTCTCAGTTTTTAATGGACCTATCCTTTCCCTAGTCTTAGTACGATATAACTGAAAAAACCCTTTAGGATTTGTCTTTGCTTGCCCTGCTATGCGAACTTCATAGTTTCTTTTTGCTTTCCTTATCTCTTTTTTAACATTTCTAACCAGTTGTACGAATTCCTGTTCTAAAGTGACCTCCCCATTTTTAATCCTTTTGTACCAAGCTCTCTTTTTACCTATAAGAACATAAGAACATAAGAACAAAGGTAACTGCAGAAGGCCTATTGGCCCATACGAGGCAGCTCCTATTCTATAACCACCCAATCCCACTCATATACTTGTCCAACCCGTGCTTGAAACAATCGAGGGACCCCACCTCCACAATGTTACGCGGCAATTGGTTCCACAAATCAACAACCCTGTTACTGAACCAGTATTTACCCAAGTCTTTCCTAAATCTAAACTTATCCAATTTATATCCATTGTTTCGTGTTCTGTCCTGTGTTGATACTTTTAATACCCTATTAATATCCCCCCGGTTATGTCCATTCATCCACTTGTAAACCTCTATCATGTCACCCCTAACTCTTCGCCTTTCCAGTGAATGCAACTTAAGCTTTGTTAATCTTTCTTCATATGAAAGATTTCTAATTTGGGGAATTAACTTAGTCATCCTACGCTGGACACGTTCAAGTGAATTTATATCCATTCTATAATATGGCGACCAAAACTGAACTGCATAATCTAAATGGGGCCTAACTAGAGCAAGATATAGCTTGAGAACCACACCAGGTGTCTTGTTACTAACGCTGCGATTAATAAATCCAAGTGTCCGATTTGCCTTATTACGAACATTTATGCATTGATCCTTTTGTTTTAAATTCTTACTAATCATAACTCCCAGATCCCTTTCGCAATCCGACTTCGCAATCACAACACCATCTAGCTCGTATCTTGTAACTCTATCATCATTACCTAACCTCAGAACTTTACATTTATCAGCATTAAACTGCATCTGCCAATCCTTTGACCATTTCAAAACCCTATCTAGATCAACTTGAAGTGATAGTGAGTCCTCCTCCGAATTAATTTCCCTACCGATTTTCGTATCATCGGCAAATTTGCAAATGTTGCTACTCAAACCTGAATCTAAATCATTTATATATATTATAAACAACAGAGGTCCCAGGACAGAGCCTTGAGGCACTCCACTTACAACATTTTCCCACTCTGACTTGATTCCATTTATACTAACTCTCTGTTTCCTTTGGTATAGCCATGCCCTAATCCAGCTTAATATAGCACCCCCAATACCATGAGACTCTATTTTTTTAATCAGTCTTTCATGTGGCACTGTATCAAAAGCTTTGCTAAAGTCAAGGTATACAACATCGCAATCCTTACCACTATCAACTGCCTCAACAATGCTAGAATAAAAAGATAACAAATTTGTTAAACATGAACGGCCATTTATAAAACCATGTTGCGACTCAATTATTAATTTATGTTTTTCAAGATGAAGACGAATTTTATTTGCTATTATAGATTCGAGTAACTTTCCCACAATAGACGTTAGGCTAATTGGTCGATAGTTAGACGCAAGTGATCTATCTCCTTTCTTAAAAACTGGTATCACATTAGCAACTTTCCAAAACTCTGGCACTCTGCCTGACTCTATTGATTTATTAAATATGGTTGACAGTGGGTCACAAAGCTCCTCTTTGCATTCTTTAAGCACCCTAGCAAACACTTCATCCGGCCCTGGGGATTTGTTTGGTTTGAGTTTTACTATTTGTTTAAGAACATCCTCCTTGGTAACTGCTAAACTCGTCAACCTGTCCTCGTCCCCACCCACATAGACTTGTTCGGCTGAAGGCATATTGTTAAGTTCCTCTTTAGTAAATACAGATACAAAATATTTATTAAAAATACTACTCATCTCTTCATCACTATTTGTTATTTGACCTGTCTCAGTTTTTAATGGACCTATCCTTTCCCTAGTCTTAGTACGATATAACTGAAAAAACCCTTTAGGATTTGTCTTTGCTTGCCCTGCTATGCGAACTTCATAGTTTCTTTTTGCTTTCCTTATCTCTTTTTTAACATTTCTAACCAGTTGTACGAATTCCTGTTCTAAAGTGACCTCCCCATTTTTAATCCTTTTGTACCAAGCTCTCTTTTTACCTATAAGGTTCTTCAAATTCTTTGTTATCCACTTTGGGTCATTAGTATACGATCTATTCAATTTGTATGGTATACTACGTACCTGTGCTTTGTTTAGAATATTCTTAAATAAGTTATATATTGAATCCACATCGAAATCCCCATTTAAGTCACCTATCGCTGGGTTCATGTCTCGCTCCAAGACCGGCCCACACCCCATACCCAAGCCTTTCCAATCAATTTGACAAAAAAAATTTCTTAGGCTATTAAAATCAGCTTTTCGAAAATCTGGCACTTTAACAGAATTTTCTCCTACTGGTCTATTCCATTCTATGCTAAATCTGATTTCTTTGTGATCACTGCTCCCTAGCTCACTCCCTATTTCGATGTCATTAATTTGCGTTTCCCTGTTAGTTAACACTAAATCTAAAATATTATTTTCCCGTGTTGGTTCCTTAATGTGTTGCGCAAGAAAGCAATCGTCAATTAATTCTAGAAAATCTTCTGCTTCACTATTCCCTGTTTTGTTCAACCAGTTTATTCCGCTAAAATTAAAGTCACCCATGACATAAATACTGTTAGATCTAGATGCTCTAGATATTTCATCCCAAAGATGCTTTGCTTCCATTCTGTCTAAATTTGGTGGCCTATATATTACTCCTATTATAATATTATTAGCTTTTTCGTTTAATTCAATCCAAATAGTTTCTGTGTGTGGCTCTGTTTTGATTCCCTCTTTGAGACTACATTTCAAATTGTCCCTAACATATATGGCTACTCCACCTCCTCGTCTAATATATCTATCTGTGTGAAATAGTTTAAATCCATATATTTGATATTCAGCTAATAGTTCTCTATTTTCTACATTCATCCACGTTTCGGTAAGTGCAATAATATCTATTTTTTCTGTGCAGACAAGAGCATTTAATTCGTTAATTTTATTTCTTAGACTTCTACTGTTAGTGTAATATACCCTAAGTGAATTGTTATTTTGCGGACCTTCTCTTTCCCTGATCGTTTTGCCAATTCCTTTCTCCCACAAACACATACTTTTATTACCTCCTTCCTCCAAATCAATTCCCATACCTCTATCTACTAACAGTTTAAACCCAAACAAACACCTCTAACCACTGCTTCTAGCGAGTTCGCAACAGCAACAACCCCAGCTCTCGATAGATGCACCCCATCACGAGCATACATTTCATTTCTTCCATAGAAGTGTTCCCAGTTGTCTATGAAAGATATTGCATTTGATTTGCAATATCTTTCCAGCCGGCAATTGACACCAAGTGCCCTCGATATCCATTCATTTCCCACTCCCTTTCTTGGAAGAATGCCACATATGATCGGGATTCCTCCCTTGCTCCTAACTAACTCTATGGCTGTTTTATACCTCTGAATCAGTTCCTCACTCCTGACTCGACCAACATCATTTCCTCCCACGCTAATGCAAATAATGGGATTGTTCCCATTACCAGCCATAATATCATTCATGTTGTTTATAATATCACCAATGCCAGCTCCGGGATAGCAAACCCTTAACCTGTTCCCCCTATCTCTAGCACAAAACGTTCTATCCAAATACCTTATCTGGGAATCTCCCACAACTAATGTTTGCTTAGGTACTTCCTTTACTTTCTGAGGGGCCTGCGCTTCCTTTCTCTTCGTTGCTTTCCCTTTTGCGCGATCCACAGTCTCTCCACAGCACTCGTCCTCCAAAACGTCAAATGAATTTGAAGTTGCTATGGCGTTTGAAGGCGGCTTTATCAAAGTCTTCTTAAGGCCCCTGTCTTTCGCAACTCTCCAAGACGAGGTCCCTTTACTGCTGGTCTCCTCCTTCGTTACTTCTCGTTGTTTTTTAAGCTGACGCACCTCCTCCCGCAGAGAGTCCAACTCTGTCCTCAGGGCTCCCACTAGAGTCACCAGGTCCTTCACTACAACTTCCATATTGCTATGATAGCAATATCAATGGATCTGGGAGTTATGATTAGTAAGAATTTAAAACAAAAGGATCAATGCATAAATGTTCGTAATAAGGCAAATCGGACACTTGGATTTATTAATCGCAGCGTTAGTAACAAGACACCTGGTGTGGTTCTCAAGCTATATCTTGCTCTAGTTAGGCCCCATTTAGATTATGCAGTTCAGTTTTGGTCGCCATATTATAGAATGGATATAAATTCACTTGAACGTGTCCAGCGTAGGATGACTAAGTTAATTCCCCAAATTAGAAATCTTTCATATGAAGAAAGATTAACAAAGCTTAAGTTGCATTCACTGGAAAGGCGAAGAGTTAGGGGCGACATGATAGAGGTTTACAAGTGGGTGAATGGACATAACAAGGGGGATATTAATAGGGTATTAAAAGTATCAACACAGGACAGAACACGAAAAAATGGGTATAAATTGGATAAGTTTAGATTTAGGAAAGACTTGGGTAAATACTGGTTCAGTAACAGGGTTGTAGATTTGTGGAACCAATTGCCGCGTAACGTGGTGGAGGTGGGGTCCCTCGATTGTTTCAAGCGCGGGTTGGACATAAGAACATAACATAAGAACAAAGGTAACTGCAGAAGGCCTATTGGCCCATACGAGGCAGCTCCTATTCTATAACCACCCAATGCCACTCATATACTTGTCCAACCCGTGCTTGAAACAATCGAGGGACCCCACCTCCACAATGTTACGCGGCAATTGGTTCCACAAATCAACAACCCTGTTACTGAACCAGTATTTACCCAAGTCTTTCCTAAATCTAAACTTATCCAATTTATATCCATTGTTTCGTGTTCTGTCCTGTGTTGATACTTTTAATACCCTATTAATATCCCCCCGGTTATGTCCATTCATCCACTTGTAAACCTCTATCATGTCACCCCTAACTCTTCGCCTTTCCAGTGAATGCAACTTAAGCTTTGTTAATCTTTCTTCATATGAAAGATTTCTAATTTGGGGAATTAACTTAGTCATCCTACGCTGGACACGTTCAAGTGAATTTATATCCAATCTATAATATGGCGACCAAAACTGAACTGCATAATCTAAATGGGGCCTAACTAGAGCAAGATATAGCTTGAGAACCACACCAGGTGTCTTGTTACTAACGCTGCGATTAATAAATCCAAGTGTCAGATTTGCCTTATTACGAACATTTATGCATTGATCCTTTTGTTTTAAATTCTTACTAATCATAACTCCCAGATCCCTTTCGCAATCCGACTTCGCAATCACAACACCATCTAGCTCGTATCTAGTAACTCTATCATCATTACCTAACCTCAGAACTTTACATTTATCAGCATTAAACTGCATCTGCCAATCCTTTGACCATTTCAAAACCCTATCTAGATCAACTTGAAGTGATAGTGAGTCCTCCTCCGAATTAATTTCCCTACCGATTTTCGTATCATCGGCAAATTTGCAAATGTTGCTACTCAAACCTGAATCTAAATCATTTATATATATTATAAACAACAGAGGTCCCAGGACAGAGCCTTGAGGCACTCCACTTACAACATTTTCCCACTCTGACTTGATTCCATTTATACTAACTCTCTGTTTCCTTTGGTATAGCCATGCCCTAATCCAGCTTAATATAGCACCCCCAATACCATGAGACTCTATTTTTTTAATCAGTCTTTCATGTGGCACTGTATCAAAAGCTTTGCTAAAGTCAAGGTATACAACATCGCAATCCTTACCACTATCAACTGCCTCAACAATGCTAGAATAAAAAGATAACAAATTTGTTAAACATGAACGGCCATTTATAAAACCATGTTGCGACTCAATTATTAATTTATGTTTTTCAAGATGAAGACGAATTTTATTTGCTATTATAGATTCGAGTAACTTTCCCACAATAGACGTTAGGCTAATTGGTCGATAGTTAGACGCAAGTGATCTATCTCCTTTCTTAAAAACTGGTATCACATTAGCAACTTTCCAAAACTCTAGCACTCTGCCTGACTCTATTGATTTATTAAATATGGTTGACAGTGGGTCACAAAGCTCCTCTTTGCATTCTTTAAGCACCCTAGCAAACACTTCATCCGGCCCTGGGGATTTGTTTGGTTTGAGTTTTACTATTTGTTTAAGAACATCCTCCCTGGTAACTGCTAAACTCGTCAACCTGTCCTCGTCCCCACCCACATAGACTTGTTCGGCTGAAGGCATATTGTTAAGTTCCTCTTTAGTAAATACAGATACAAAATATTTATTAAAAATACTACTCATCTCTTCATCACTATCTGTTATTTGACCTGTCTCAGTTTTTAATGGACCTATCCTTTCCCTAGTCTTAGTACGATATAACTGAAAAAACCCTTTAGGATTTGTCTTTGCTTGCCCTGCTATGCGAACTTCATAGTTTCTTTTTGCTTTCCTTATCTCTTTTTTAACATTTCTAACCAGTTGTACGAATTCCTGTTCTAAAGTGACCTCCCCATTTTTAATCCTTTTGTACCAAGCTCTCTTTTTACCTATAAGGTTCTTCAAATTCTTTGTTATCCACTTTGGGTCATTAGTATACGATCTATTCAATTTGTATGGTATACTACGTTCCTGTGCTTTGTTTAGAATATTCTTAAATAAGTTATATATTGAATCCACATCGAAATCCCCATTTAAGTCACCTATCGCTGGGTTCATGTCTCGCTCCAAGACCGGCCCACACCCCATACCCAAGCCTTTCCAATCAATTTGACCCAAAAAATTTCTTAGGCTATTAAAATCAGCTTTTCGAAAATCTGGCACTTTAACAGAATTTTCTCCTACTGGTCTATTCCATTCTATGCTAAATCTGATTTCTTTGTGATCACTGCTCCCTAGCTCACTCCCTATTTCGATGTCATTAATTTGCGTTTCCCTGTTAGTTAACACTAAATCTAAAATATTATTTTCCCAGTAAATACTGGTTCAGTAACAGGGTTGTTAATTTGTGGAGCCAATTGCCGCGTAACGTGGTGGTGGTGGTGTTCCTTGATTGTTTCAAGCGCGGGTTGGACAAGTATATGAGTGGGATTGGGTGGTCATAGATAGGAGCTGCCTCGTATGGGCCAATATGCCTTCTGCAGTTACCTTTGTTCTTATGTTCTTAAGCATAAGACAAAGCTGGAAAAAGTTTAGAGGTATGTCACTCGGCAAGTCCCAGAACTAAGAGGCATGAGTTACGAGGAAAGGCTGCAGGAACTGCACCTGGAAGACAGAAGAGCTCGGAGAGACATGATAACCACATACAAATTTCTCAGGGGAATTGACAGGGTAGACAATGATAGATTATTCAACATGGGTGGTACACTCACATGTGGGACACAGGTGGAAGCTAGTACCCAAATGAGCCACAGAGATATTTGAAAGAACTTTTTCAGTGTCAGAATAGTTAGTAAATGGATTGCACTAGGAAGTGATGTGGTGGAGGCTGACTCCATACACAGTTTCAAATGTTGATATGACCGAGCCCAGTAGGCTCAGGAATCTGTACACCAGTTGATTGATGGTTGAGAGGCGGGACCAAAGGGCCAGAGCTCAACCCCCACATGCACAACTAGGTGAGTACATCTAAGTGAGTACATACATACATATATACATACATACATACATACATACATACATACATACATACATACATACATACATACATACATACATACATATACTCCTTAACCCATACATGTTTAAACAAGAGCCTGTTTTGACACCATTATCTTATTTAGTCAAAAGTAATTTATACCATATTAATCTCTAAATTGTATTTAAGAGCTAGATTTCAGTATCCCAACAGATCATTCACACCCAATAGATCTTTCATTTTGGTTCTGGTAATTCACACTGTTGCATGACTATCAGCAGAGTAGGTATTTAAGTAAAATATTGCTAAATACCCTATTATATTCAAACACACCAAACATTGTAATTTCATGCTTAAATATCCACCTCGCTACTGTTCATATGGTTAAACCAGGCCCCTGGAAACACAAACCGGAACTATCTCTGTTTTCCGCATGTTACAACTTGTAATAAAGTTGTTACATCTTGGCTTAACGTGTTTATGTCATATTAAAACGTTGTTATAACTTGCTATATTGGTTGTTATAACTGGGTTAGGTGTTAAAACTTGTTCGAACATTGTACCAACGTCGTAGTTTCGGTGTGTGTGTTTGGCAAGGGGTGTTTATGTTGCATAGAAATAAAACTCATCTTAAATAATAATTTGAGATGAAGGTTATATTAAGATAAAAAATAACTTATCACCATATACCCAAAATACTACACTTGCACATATACTAAAAATACACGAAATCAAAACACAATACTGCATAAAACTAACACATTTACACTCAATATTGCATTTACTCGCTAAGTATTACATTTCTACACGAAATATGCCATTTATACACATACTATATCATTTACACACTAACCTAATATTTTACACACGATTATATATCATTTACACACAAAATATACCATTTGCACACAAAATATACCAATTACACACAAAATGACATATACACAAATAATAGTATTTTCAAACATATCACAAATTGCATATACACACACACACATGGACAAATCAAAATGCACTTTCACAAAATCAAACAACTTCATAAACATCACTTTTTCAAATGCTTATGTCATAAAAACCAACACACTTTCACACTTGCTCAGGAAGATCTATTTTTTAATGACACATACAGAGCTTAGACAAAAACACAATTTGCTCGTAATACAATTGCATAGGTTCCCCTTCAGTAATTAAACACAACCTGCATAAATATACTATTAGCACATATACACTAATTACACAACTTCCACTAATATAATTAATATGCAACCTGCTATAAATACATTCACACACAACTAGCAAAAATACACAATTAGCACAAATACAATTACAAAACATGCTCAATTAAAACACGACTTGCGCAATTAATACACAATTTGCACAAATTCAATCAATACATAACTAACACAAATACATAATTTGCACCAAAAACAATTACAAAATATGCACAATTAATACAAAACTTGCCTAATTAACCCTTACACTGCTCAGGGGTCCTGGGGACATTTACACCCCTGTGCGCATGAAAAAAAAATCAATTTTTTTTTTTCGTTTTCTAAACATGTTAATTTGTGTCCCCTGAGCACGGGAAAAATAAAAAGAAAATCGTAGGTGACATATTTTGGGCGCAATTGACCGAGGAAGTCTGGCAAAAAGTGGGCGTTGACAGAGCGGTGTCAGACCGGTCAGCGTCACCCGCGCTGACAGGTGGGAGTTGCCACAAAGATATTATTACCTAATTGTTTCAATGTCTCTGATTGATTTTTTATTAGTTTTTTTGCAGTAATATTATTCAATAGTGTGTATTGTAATATAATTATATAATAAAAGTGGTGAATAATCGCTATACTCAAAAGTATGATGTGCATATTAGTGATTCAATTATTATGTTTATAAAACAATAAACAAATAGTTTTGCTGCTATTACACTCTATACACAGGTTATATATAAGTATCTGCATGTTTTGGTCACCATAACGAACCACTAAGTTGGTATTGAGAGTCGAAAAGCAACGAAGAGTTACCGCCACACACCAGCCAGCCACTCGCTGCCACTCCCTCAACACACGCACTAAACTTTCTTCCCCAACAATACCATTTGTGGTGTTATTACACTATTAACAGACGTTATATATAAGTATGCATATATTTTGTTCACCATAACTGTACAACTAAGCTGATATAGTTAGTTCAGGCACTAAGAGTCGTCACTATACACAGATGGCGGCTGCCGGCTCCCTCACTCATTCAAGGGCACACGCACTAAACTTTCTCCCCCAACAATAATGTTTGCAGTGTTATTACCCTATATACACATATTATATATAAGTATCTACATGTTTTATGCACCGTAACTGTACACCTACGCTTGTAGTGCGCCCAAAGAGCATAGTGGCCACCCTCTAAACAGCTAGACAAATCGTGCAGACGACGTCACCTCCGTCACCCATATGGCTCCTCCCAACATAATCCTTTTGCTGTTATTACACTAATACACACATTATATATAAGTATCTACATTTGTGTTCACCATAGAGAACCACTGACCTGGTATGGTGAATGCAAACAATAACAGGTAGCCACACAGTCAGTAAACGATGCTGTCTCCCTCCATGTCTCAGCATCACTCCTCCCACAGCGCTAATTATTACAACAGTCCTGCTATTATCACAACCCTGGTTATTTATATCACAGTCAGGGGTCATCTGTAATATTGTCATCGCTAAATAATAACAATTATATATTTATTTTGACATTTTTCGGCGATGCTGTGGTCACAAGCTGAACAGCAATGCTGTTCGCTCATGCTGCGTGCACCAGCCTTGGTTGCTCCAACAGTACTGTGCCTCTCACACCTGAGAATATTGCCCACGATTTTTTTTTTAAATAGCGTCTGTTTACAAGAGGCTCGAGGAAGCTACTGTGAACCCCGTGTAGCCGCGGGCCATTTGAATCGGGCCTGGCACCCTTTGGCGTATATATACGCCATGCGCACCGTGGGACATGTTACTCAGGACGTATATATACGCCATGAGCAGTTTAAGGGTTAATACACATTTTGAACACTACACAACTTGCACAATGGGAGTCAATACATTATTGACACAAATACAGAACGCGTTCATATACAATTACAAAACTTGTGCAATTAATATTCAACTTGCACAATTAATACACTTATTGCACAGTTAATACACAACTTGTACAAATACAATCAATAAACAACTAGCACAAATACACAATTTGCACAAATGCAATTACAAACATGCACAAAAATACGTAACTTGCACAATTAATAAAGAACTTTTAACAAATTAAATCAATAACACAATTTGCACAGATATTTTCTTATATATTTCTACAGCATCAATTACAATATTCTAAGTTTAAACAAAAAAAGGCTTGGCCAAAATGGACAAAAAATGTATAATTATAAATGTCTACAGCCCACCAACAAGCAAAACATGGACAAAGGAGGAACTAGATGAAGCATGAGAGAGCCTCATAATGGTCATGAGAATGAATATACTGTAGTAAAAGCAGATAAAGATAAATCACCATTGTTGGTACTGGGAGACTACAACGTCAAAGCGATAGACTGGGAGGCATGCAAAGCAAGAACGGAGGACATTTGGACAGGTAGATTTTAAACCTCATTCTGGAGACATTCATGTATCAACACGTCAAGCAGGCCACAAGAATGAGGGTTGGGGATGTTCGGTCATTACTCGATCTAATATTCACCAGGAAAGATATTTCACATCCAGTACCTTCCTCCTTTGGGAAAGAATGATCACGACCTGTGGGAAATTAAATTTGTTTTGCGATATAATCTAGAAGAGAATGGGGACATTGAAACAGTTAATAAACTCGATTTAAAGAGAAGAAACTATGGGGAATATAGAAATTTTTTTAATGAGTTTAATTACAAACTTGTTGCTAGGCAAGGAAGTAAATGAGATGTATGCCAAATTTTGCGAAATTAACGAAGAAGATACCCAAACATTCATACCAAAACAGATATACATGACCAGAAAACAGGATTGATTCAACAGAAATAGTGAGAGAGTCAGAGAGGAAAATATAAGAAAATGGGTTCAATATAGGAAAAGGCCTAACCCTCCACTAAATGGCAGACGACCCAGACAGGAGTTTGATAGGAACAACATGGCAACTTTTAATATAATAGAGAGAGCAGCATCCGCTGTCTGCAGGAATGGATACAGACTCTTAATCTGGGCGATTTCAACCATGGAAAGATAGATTGGGAGAATGGGGATACAGATACATGGAGAGCTAAACTCCTGGAAGTGGCAACAAGGAACTTTCTGAGCCAACATGTCAAGGGACCCACAAGAATGAGAGGCAATGATGAACCAGCTAGATTCGACTTGATATTCACCGGGTGGCTTAGTCTTTAAGTCCGGCGGAACTGCTTTTACCGACAAGAGAAGGGGTGAGGGCGTGCCTCTGGCGCCTTAAAACCAGCTGCTCCTGGTAGATGGGACTCGACAGCCTGGGAAGGCAGCCCATCTAGGGGAAGGAAAACCCTGATTTTAAACCTCTGCTGCCTTGCGGCCATATCCCTTTTTTGGGAAAGGCTTCAGGAGTCAACCTCGAGGAAAAATCCAGAGTTGGAGCCCCTAAGGTAGTTCGTTGTTGACGTCGACCTCGTTCTGGCAGCTCCTGCGACATTGCTGGAACCATGTGTATTGGCATTTGCCTTTCTATTGGATAATTTCAGCAACGTGGAGAGGGGGGACCTGCTGCATGGGTAACAGCTTCTCCTCCATATCTACCTACCCAGGCTTTGCACCCTGGAGAGGGCACTTCAGTTTCGCCTTACAGCGTCGAACCAACACGGGAAGCGACAGTCTACAGGTTTTAAGTCTTCTGCTCGACTGGCGAAGAGTGTGACGCCAGGGGTTGCTTCCGACGGTGGGAGGGGTCATCACGCCCCACTGGGCAGCTACCGCCCGCCTCATGCTGGGCAAACCCCAGCCAATAAGGTGTTGCCTCGCCACGGTCCGTTAACCTCACTGGGTGCGTGGGGTTTAGGGTGAAAACCGACAAGCGGCCCGACAACTTTGCACCAAGCAATATCAAACCAAAGAAGAAAATATCAACTGCCCTAAAGCTGGGCACATGGAACGTCAGGACACTGACACCAGGTTTCTCTGACGACTTGCAAGAAATCAACGACGCCCAAAAAACAGCAATCGATAGGGAGCTGAGGAAACTGCAGATGGATATTGTTGCTCTCTAAGAGACCAGGCTCCCTGGATCAGGATCTGTGAGAGAGAGGACCTTCTCTTTCTTCTGGCAAGGAAAACCACCTGATGAGACCAGAGAACATGGTGTGGGATTTGCCGTCAGGAATGCACTGTTGGGACACATTATGCCACCGATGGGGGAAACCGAACGAATTCTGTCTCTGCAACTGCACTCCCAAACAGGACCAGTCAATGTAATTAGTGCATATGCACCAACCCTGACTTCTCCAGCAGAGACAAAGGAAAAAATTCTACGATGACCTCAACAGAGTCATAGCGAGAATTACTGTAAAGGAGCCACTGTTCATCCTCGGCGACTTCAATGCCAGAGTGGGTTCCGAGCACAACATTTGGCCCACTTGCCTGGGTCAATTCAGCATAGGGAGAATGAATGAGAATGGGCAACGTCTGCTAGAACTCTGCTGCCTTCATGGTCTTTGTGTCACCAACACGTTCTTCGGCACAAAGCCTCAACACCGAGTATCTTGGAGACACCCCAGATCCAAGCACTGGCACCAGCTTGATCTGATTCTTACCAGGCGTGCAAGTCTACCCAGCGTCAAGATTACGTGTAGCTACCAGAGTGCTGTCTGTGACACCGACCACTCTCTGGTATGTAGCAGGGTCAAGATACAACCAAGGAAGATTCATCACTCGAAAAAGGCGGGCAGACCTCGCATCGACACCACCAAGACCCGCAACCAGGACAAGGTGGAAGATTTTGCACGCGTGCTCGAGGAAGCTCTCCCTGGCCCAGCCGGGGTCGCTGCCTGTAAAAGATGGGAGCACTTCAGAGACGCTGTGTTCAACGCTGCCATTTCCACCTTTGGCAAGAAGACTTTGGCCAAGAAGACCAAGAAGACTTGGCTGCAGGTCAGCAGACTGGTTCGAGGCTCACTCGGAAGAGATGACACCTGTCATCGAGGAGAAGAGAAACGCCTTGGCAACCTACAAAGCCTGCCCAAGTCAGCGCAACTTGCAGATCCTTCGGGCCGTCCGCTGCAAAGTGCAGCAGAGCGCCAGGCGATGTGCCAGCAACTATTGGCTCCAGCTCTGCTCCCAGATACAGACTGCAGCGGATATAGGCAATGTAAGGGGAATGTATGACGGCATCAAGCAGGCCCTCGGCCCAATCCAGAGGAAGACCGCTCCTCTGAAATCTGCCACTGGCGAGGTGATTCAGGACCAGACACTGCAGCTGAAGCACTGGGTCGAGCACTACTTTGAGCTATACGCCAGGGACAATGTGGTCACCGAAGTCGCCCTGAGCGCCATTGAGTGTCTGCCTGTGTTAATGGAGCTCGACAGCGAACCGACCCTCGAAGAACTCAGCGATGCCCTAGACTCCCTTGCTTCTGGTAAAGCTCCTGGCAAAGATAGCATTCCTACTGAGACCTTGAAGTGCTGCAGAGGTAGCCTGCTCATGGAGCTGCATGAAATTCTCTGCCTCTGCTGGGAAGAAGGAGAGGTGCCACAGGACATGAGGGATGCCAACATCGTCACACTGTATAAGAATAAAGGTGACAGGGGCGACTGCAACAACTACCGTGGAATCTCCCTCCTCAGTATTGTCGGAATGCTGTTTGCTCGAGTCGCACTGAAGAGGCTCCAAGTACTTGCAGAGAGAGTCTATCCAGAATCACAATGCGGATTCAGAGCTGACAGGTCCACCATCGACATGGTCTTTTCCCTCAGACAACTGCAGGAGAAATGCAGGGAACAGAAACAGCCACTCTTCGTAGCCTTCATAGATCTGACGAAGGCCTTCGGTCTCGTCAGCAGGGATGGCCTGTTCAAGATCCTCCCCAAGATCGGATGCCCACCCAGGGTCCTCAGCATCATCAGATCTTTCCATGAGAACATGAAGGGCACCGTGGTCTTTGATGGCCTTTGTACATCAGACGCCTTTGACATCCGAAGTGGAGTAAAGCAGGGCTGCGTACTGGCTCCAACCCTATTCGAGATTTTCTTCGCAGTTATGCTGCGGCACGCCTTCGGATCTGTCACGGAAGGCATTTACCTCCGGACCAGGTCGGATGGAAAGCTCTTTAACCTCGCCAGGCTGAGTGCCAAGACGAAGGTTCGGCTGAGGTGTCTGCGCGACTTCCTTTTTGCCGACGACGCAGCAGTCACTGCCCACTCAGCCGAAGATCTCCAACGGCTCATGACCCTCTTCAGTAAGGCCTCTCAGGCTTTCGGACTCACCATCAGCCTGAAGAAAACACAAGTCATGGGACAAGGAGTGGACTCCCCACCTGACATAGGCATATCCGATTCCAAACTGGAAATCGTTCACGATTTCGTGTACCTGGGCTCCACCATCTCTGACTCCCTCTCTCTTGATACGGAGCTAAACAAACGCATCGGTAAGGCATCTTCTACCATGTCCAGACTAACAAAGAGAGTGTGGGTTAACAATAGGCTAACTGAGTATACTAAGATTCAGGTTTACTGAACCTGTGTCCTGAGCACTCTCCTTTATGTCAGTGAGTCTTGGACACTTCGCGCCCGTCAGGAAAGACAGCTGAATGCCTACCACATGTGCTGCCTTCGACACATCTTGGACATCATCTGGCAGGACTAGGTGACAAACAACAACGTCTTGAGGAGAGCAAGAATCACTAGCATGTACACAATGCTGAAACAGAGACGAATGCGCTGGCTCGGGCACGTTGTGCGAATGGGCGATAGCAGGATCCCCAAGGATCTCCTGTATGGAGAGCTGATGCAGGGAAAGCGTCCAACAGGCAAGCCCCAGCTACGGTACAAAGACGTATGCAAGAGGGACCTGAAAGTCATGGACGTCGATCTTGCTATATGGGAGACACTGGCTGCAGACCGTTCAGCCTGGAGGCAGTCTGTTCAAAGAGGTCTCTCCAAGTTCGAGGAGTCATTTGCCAAGGAATCGGAGGCAAAGAGACAGAGAAGGAAAGCCGGTAGCCAGGAAGACAGACCAGAATCGGACTTCGTTTGTGCTCGGTGTGGGATGGACTGCCATTCTCGGATTGGCCTCATCAGTCACACCAGACGCTGCACCAGGATTGACAACTAGGGCGCAACTCCATAGTCTCCCGAGACTTAATGATCCCTACTACTACTGTATAGTAAGGAAAGAGAGGGACGGGAGAGGAGGAGGAGAAGTGGCCCTGCTGATGAGGAAAGACTGGAGTTTTGAAAAGATGGAAATTCCGGGCTGTGAACGATTCAGAAACTACATAACAGGAACTATGACTATGGGTTGACCTAAGATAACAGTAGCAGTCATTTACAACCCTCCACTAAATGACAGACGACCCAGACAGGAGTTTGATAGGAACAACATGGCAACTATTAATATAATAGAGAGAGCAGCTTTCGCTGTCTGCAGAAATGGATACAGACTCTTAATCTGGGCGATTTCAACCATGGAAAGATAGATTGGGAGAATGGGGAACCACATGGAGGTGCAGATACATGGAGAGCTAAACTCTTGGAAGTGGCAACAAGGAACTTTCTGAGTCAACATGTCAAGGGACCCACAAAAATGAGAGGCAATGATGAACCAGCTAGATTCGACCTGATATTCACCTTGAATGTGTCAGAAATATTGGAAGTCAGATTTCAAGCCCCCAAGGAATGAGTGACAACATTGTATTGACATTTGAGTATCTGGTGGAGGTATAGGCCTATCCGAGGAAAGGATCGGAAGGGAAAAGGTTAATTACCGAGGAGGAAAATATGGTGAGATGAGGACCTTCCTAATGGGAATACCATGGGAAACAGAACTTTGAGAAAAGACTGTGCAGGATATGAAGGACAATGCCACCCAGAAGTGCCAGGAAGCTGCAGCCAGGTTTATCCCAGCCCAAAAGAAGAAAAATAAAAATGTAAATAGAACAATCCAGCGTTCAATCAGGAATGTAAGTTAGCAAGGCAATTGAGTACAAGAACATGAAGAAACTACAGGAACAACAGAACAACAGAGAGAAGGGAGAGATACCAGAGGGCCAGAATGAGTACGTCAGAGAGAGAAGAGAAGCAGAGACACAGTATGAAAATGACATAGCGAGTAAAGCCAAGGCACAACCAAAACAGCAGTGAAGGAACAGGTGATTAAACTGAGAAAAGGAGACATCAGATACACAGAGAATGACAAGGTGGTGTGTAAAGAACTCAACAAGACATTCCAAGAGGTCTTCACGAAAGAACAAGAAGTCCCCTGCACTAGATGAGGTGGAGACAAACCAAGCAACCTTGGAGGATTTTGACCTCACCAGTGATGAAGTCAAAAGGAATCTGTTGGAACTAAATGTGACAAAGGTTGCTGGGCCTGACAGAATCTCACTGTGGATACTAAAAAAAGGTGCAGAAGAACTAAGTGTGTCACTCCCTATGGTGTATAACAGGCCACTGGTAATGGAAGATTTACCAGAAAGCTGGAAGACAGCTGATGTAGTACCAGAATTCAAAAAGGATGAGAAGCAAGAGACACTGAACTACAGGCCAGTTTCCCTAACTTGCATACCATGCAAGGAGATGGAGAAGATCGTGCGGAAAAGGCAATTAGAGCATCTGGAGGGAAATAGCTTTGTAACATACCACCAGCATGGGTTCAGAGATGGTATATTGGGACTCACAGGTTTAATAGAATTCTATGACCAAGCAACAACAATTAGGCAAGAAAGAGAAGGGTGGGCAGACTGCATTTTCTTGGACTGTCAGAAAGCCTTTGCAAAGTACCTCAAAAGGCTGTTACAAAACGGTGCAGCAAAAGGCAGGAGTGAAAGGTAAGGTGCTCCAGTGTATAAGGGAGTATCTAAGCAACAGAAAACAACGAGTAACTGTGAGGGAGAGACGTCATGGTGGCGAGATGTCACCAGCGGAGTCCCACAGGTCTCTGTACTTAGATCAATCCTGTTTCTAATATATGTAAACGATCTTCCAGA
This sequence comes from Procambarus clarkii, assembly GCF_020424385.1. Classification (NCBI taxonomy): domain Eukaryota; kingdom Metazoa; phylum Arthropoda; class Malacostraca; order Decapoda; family Cambaridae; genus Procambarus; species Procambarus clarkii. The sequence continues at coordinate 4,012,015 of NC_059640.1, read as the reverse complement.
GGGTATTGACTCATTCCTCTCAATGTTTGCTGTTCATGCAAAAATTATGAGAAGAATCAAAGACAGATGAAGATAGACAGAGACTACAGGATTACCTGGACAAACTAGAGGAATGGCCTAGAAAATGGCTACTAAAATTCAACTTAAGAATGTGCAAATTAATGAAATTAGGCGAAGGGAGCAGAAGGTTGAACACAAGGTACCATCTAGGAGGTGAGATCCTGCAAGAGTCAAATAGAGAGAAAGATGTGGGGGTTGATATCACACCTAACCTGTCCCCAAATCAAAAGGATATCAACAGCGGCATATGCTAGGTTGGCCAACATAAGAACTGCCTTTAGAAACTTGTGTAAGGAATCGTTCAGGACCCTGTATAACACTTATGTCAGACCAATCCTGGAATATGCAGCTCCAGCCTGGAGTCCATATCTAGTTAAACACAAGACAAAGTTAGAGAAGATTCAGCGGTATGCAACCAGACTTGTCCTGGATCAGAGAGGTATGAGCTACGTGGAAATGCTAAGTGAGCTGAACCTCACGTCCCGGGAAAACAGAAGAATAATGGGAGACATGGTAACCACTTACAAACTTCGCAGGGGAATTGACAGGGTGGACAAAGACAAACTCTTCAGCACGGGTGGAATACGAACAAAGGAGCACAGGTGGAAACTTAATACCCAAATGAGCCACAGAGACGTTACAAAGAATTTTTTCAGTGTCAGAGTAGTTAACAAATGGAATGCATTAAGTAGTGATGTGGTAGAGGAAGACTCCATACACAGTTTCAAATGTGGGTATGATAGAGCCCAGTAGGCTCAGGAATCTGTACACCAGTTGATTGACAGTTGAGAGGCGGGACCAGAGAGACAAAGCTCAACCACCGCAAGCACAAATAGGTGAGTACAACTAAGTGAGTACACAGACGGGGCGGATCTCCCGGGAGGAGAGCCGGGGGGGAGGGGGGGTACTACAGGCAGGTGAAGAGCAGCAGGTGGGAGGCTGCAACGCGGCCGCCAGCTCGCGCCTCGCACATGTACGACCCACAGTCCCTGGACCGAAAGTCGTTGATGACCAGTTGGTACTGGTCGTGGCGCTGCTTCAGGAAGATGCGTGGGTCCTCTACCTTTAGGAGGTCGTCCTCGGCCAGCACCTGCTCCTCCACATGACCATCCAAGTACGTCCTCTTCTTCCACATCATTTTCTGGAAGGAAAAAGTTACCCTATAATAATATATGTTCAGAGATCAGGTCACACTGTGGTATATCAGGCGGGGGAGCTCAGAGACCAGATCACACTGTGGTATATCAGGCGGGGGAGCTCAGAGACCAGGTCACACTGTGGTATATCAGGCAGGGGAGCTCAGAGACCAGGTCACACTGTGGTATATCAGGCGGGGGAGCTCAGAGACCAGGTCACACTATGGTATATCAGGCGGGGGAGCTCAGAGACCAGGTCACACTGTGGTATATCAGGCGAGGGAGCTCAGAGACCAGGTCACACTATGGTATATCAGGCGGGGGAGCTCAGAGACCAGGTCACACTGTGGTATATCAGGCGGGGGAGCTCAGAGACCAGGTCACACTATGGTATATCAGGCGGGGGAGCTCAGAGACCAGGCCACACTGTGGTATATCAGGCGGGGGAGCTCAGAAACCAGGTCACACTGTGGTATATCAGGCGGGGGAGCTCAGAAACCAGGTCACACTGTGGTATATCAGGCGAGGGAGCTCAGAGACCAGGTCACACTGTGGTATATCAGGCGAGGGAGCTCAGAGACCAGGTCACACTGGGGTATATCAGGCGGGGGAGCTCAGAGACCAGGTCACACTGGGGTATATCAAGTGGGAGAGCTCAGAGATCAGGTCATACTGTGGTATATCAGGCAGGGGAGCTCAGAGACCAGGTCACACTGGGGTATATCAAGTGGGAGAGCTCAGAGACCAGGTCATACTGTGGTATATCAGGCAGGGGAGCTCAGAGACCAGGTCACACTGTGGTATATCAGGCGGAGGAGCTCAGAGACCAGGTCACACGGTTGTATATCAGGCGAGGGAGCTCAGACACCAGGACCTAGATTCACGAAGCTCCATGTATTTCTTCGTAAGTAGGTTTGCTACGAAGATTTCTAAGTGTGCCCAAAGAAGAGGCTTAGGTGCAATTCAGGTAGGTCCACTTAGGAAGATATTTAGGTTTTGGGTCTGGTTCACCTGGTTGCAGACAGAGGTCACTACTGTGTTTCGTTTGACCAATCAGAGAGCAGCAACATTCTTCATATTGAAGATTTAGCCTGGCTTATCGGAGCTCTACTACCTCCTATTTACTTCGAATTTTCTTATAAAATTAGTCTATTTCGAAGTAAAACTATGTGTTTCAACTTCTACAGCCAGCACCGACATTGTAGTAAAGACATGTTACATTTGTTGTTTACCTACGTAATTCTAAGAGATAATGTGTAGCTGTCCTTGTTGCTCGGATGATGCGCTGACTAAATATGGTATATATATACCGTATTTACCGAAGGGCCACTAACTATCTAGTGGCCACGACGAGAACAGAAAGCCAGCGGCTTGTTAAAGGGCCCGCCAATTGTTTTAATGATATTTTTTTGCTGGAATTTGGCATTTACGGCTTCAGCAGGTAGGTAGTTCCATGGGCTTATAACCCTCTTGGTGGAAAAAACATCTGTTTTCAGTCCTACTTGAGAGAACATACTCTCCAACACTATATCTGTGATTGCCCTGTTATCAGTCACTTCATACCAACTGGTATGAGGTACTTTGAGCTCTGTAATTACTTCATACACTCAGGAATATTGGAAGATATTCTTGTGCTGCACCCAGATTTTGCCAGTGGAGGCTAATAGATCAGCGTTAAGTATTTTGTTCTCTCCTGATTCCATGTATGACTGGCCATCCTGTGATGTGAGGATGTTGGATGAGCTTGTAGCTGGTTTTTGATCTACGCTGTGTGGTCCTTCATACAGAATAGGGAAGCAGCACATTGCTGTGTATACCTAAACATATTAAAAAATACATTGTTTGAGAGGAGTCTTTTAGAAACTGGTAAGAGTAATTATAATATAATGTTTTCATGATTCAGTGCTTACCTCTTCTGAAAATCGTGAAGTGTTGTTTTGTCAGAGTTGATTTGTTTTTTGTATTGAGGCTGGTATTTTCTACCTTGTTTCCAAGTATGTCTAATCATTCTGTGAGATGGGAGTATTAGATAAACTTATAGCTAGTTTTTTATCTACACTGTGTAATATTCCATATAGAATAGGGTAGCAGCACATTGCTGTGTATACCTAGGCTTCTTAAGAAAAATTCAGTAATAAAGATTTTAAATTAAAGTTTGTATTATTACAAGTACCGTATTATCCTTATTAAATCATGTTAACCATGGATCATTAAGATCTCATGTTTATGTGTAATAGTCATATTTCTTTTGAACTGCTAATCCATGCTAATCATTTTTGAACCATTCATTAAATTGTGCATTATGTCTCAATTTTTTCACTTCCTTGGATATACTATACAGTACAAAAAGATATGATAAAAATAAACCAGTAATATTTCTTTCATTATATTTTTTATTTAAATAACTGCATCAATATTTTTACAGCTGACATGATTTGTTTTACAATACAGATGCATTATTTGTTAAAAAAAATTTGGTTTATTGTTACACACAATGGTGCTACATAGCCTTCCCAGCTTGGTGCCTTCTTTTAATACTTATTTACTGATTAATAAATAAATAATAATAAATAAATTTTATTCAGGAAACGTACATACATAGTTGATTTACAAACATAATGTTGGATTTATAGACAGAGCTAACTCATAGCATTTCGGGCAAGGTGTGGGGGAAAAAATACTTAGACTAAATTTAATAGTAATCGGGATTAGGTATAAATTGTGTTGAAAGAAGGAATAAAAAATAAAAAAAAGGGGGTAACATAGCAGAAATCAGCAATTGTACACGTTGGTGAACAAACAGCATTGTTTAAAAAATAGCAAGACATGGGTTGACATTTAGGGGGTAAGGTAGGTTACATGGAGTTAATTAGGTAGTACTTGGTTTTACTCTTAAACTGGTTGAGAGAGGTACAGCCTTTGACATGATTCAGGAGGTCATTCCACATTCTGGGTCCCTCGATTTGTAGAGCACTTCTAGTTTGGTTACACACACCCAAATTGTGTAACAGGAAGAGGTCTTGGACGCAAATTTGTTCCATGCTAAATGTAGAGGAATCAGCTGAGTATTCCTCAAATAAAATAAGTTGCCTCAGCTCATAAGGTAAATAAAATAAACATTCCTCAATTAAGTAGCTACCTCACCTCACTGCCTTACTGCTACATAGCATTCCCAGCATTGGAATGCCGGGAATGAAAAAAATACTCCAAAAATTGGACTATTTTAATAGCGCTAGTATGTGTGTGTTTTTATGTAAATACAATATATCTGTTTCTAATTCCTGCTGAGAAGTGTGTCTGAAATAAAGGGTGTCCCCCCCCCTCATATATTTGGTAAGGTTTCAATAATCAGGTAAAAAGAATCAGGTGAAAAAAAATATGGGAACAAAGACTTGAGTTATATTTGTGCTCGTTTCCCCCAGATATATGTCTCATTCTCTTTAAATTTTGTTTCGTAGAAAACATCTTGTCAGTGATAGCCTGAGGTCAAAATCCATTGCCTTTGGCGAATTGGGTCTCCAGGAGAAAAAATTTGCACTGTGTCACGTGACCTGACGTCATCAATAGGAGCCCCCCTACCTACGAGTGACCCAGTGGGGTCGAGCATAAATGAGGGAGGGGGGACGAGGGAGGCTTACAAATCACAAGTTGGATATTTCTGTGTAGTAAGTCTTCTCTTGAATTTGCATGACACTGTTGTATTCATGGCCATGGCGGGCAAATCATGGAACAGGGCCTGCATATGAGGGAGATCTTATTAGGGGTTTAAAACTTGTCTAAATAGATTCAGTGTGTTTTGATGAGGGAATGAGTGTTCAATCAATAATTCTCGAGCATATATTGCAAATGGGTGCCTCGCCTAACGTTGTAGCACAAAAATGAGTACCTTAGAGCATTTGCCAGAGAATGAGCTTGCAGTACACTTTACATTAAAAAAAATGAGGTCAAAAACACATGTTTTAATTTTGGGCGAGTCGGGTTGAAACTGTTTATTTCAGTCACCCCACTCGGCTTTGTGCCATTTTCTGTAACCAAAGTAAAGATTCCATTTTCTGTGGAATTCAGTTGCGTACTGGTGAAAAAGGCATTCTTGCATTTTTATGGTTCTAGCTAGTTATAGATTTTATAGATATATTTGTAGGGGCCTCAAATTAGTTTTTAATGTGGAAAATAGCATCAAATGTATGTCTATCTTTTGAGATGCTGAGATATGTATCAATGAGTAAATAATAGTTACCAAGGCAGAATAAAGTACGTAGTATCAGATTTTAGAGAGAATGCCAACTGTTTTATAAACTTTTTTGTATTTTGTATGTGGCAACTGAAATTCAGTTTTAATGTCAGTGTGAACACCATGAAATTCCTCAACTGTCCAGCTCTAAATTTGGTTATTGTTAATTCTCACTTTAGTTTGACTGGTGGACTTCCTTCCAAACAACATGTATTTTTTTTCAATGTTAACCCTCAAATCGCTAAGGGCCCAAATGGAATTCACACCCTCAGGCGCAACAAAAAAAAAATCCAAAAAATTCTTTCGTCTTATTTCTTTCTTTCTTATTCTTTCGTGTTCATTTTTGTTCTCTGATCACGGAAAAAAATAAAAAAAAATCGTAGGTGGCATATTTTAGCCGCAATAGGGTAGGGAAGTGTGGCAAAAAAGGGGCGTTGGCAGAGGCGCCAGACGAGGTCTACTCTGCCCCGAGCTGTCAGATGGCAGTTGCCACAAATATATTATTACCTAATTATTTCAATGTCTCTGATTGATTTTTTCTTAGTTTTTTTGCAATAATATTATTCCATACAGTGAATTGTGGTATATTTATAGAATAAAATGTGTGAACCATCGCTGTACTCAAAATTATGGTGTGCATATTAGTGATTCAATTATTATGTTCATAAAACAATAAACAAATAGTTTTGCTGTTGTTAGGCTATATATACAGGTTATATATAAGTATCTGCATGTTTTGTTCATCATAACGAACTACTAAGTTGGTCTTGTAAGTCAAAAAACAACGAGGAGTGACCGCCACACACCAGCCAGCCACTCGCTGCCACTCCCTCCCTCAACAACACCTCACTCACCCTCATTCTCCTCCCACAATACCGTTTTTTGCCTTTATCCAAGACGAAACAGACTAACATACACTAATTGATTCTGTCGTTATCTCTTCACGTGATTTTACCCATGAAACAGATGGAGAAAACTGTGCTGTCATCGTGATTCAAGAATTGCAGGATAAGTTATTCAAATCAAATCAAATGTTTATTTAGGTAGGTACATACATACAAGAGATTTTACAAAGAGTGATGGATTTATAGATAGGGCTAGTACATAAAATGCCTAAAGCCACTATTACGCAAAGCGTTTCGGGCATGAAAATCTTAAATGACTACAGCTTAATACTAATTGAGCATAAAGAATAAAATGAGTTGAGAACAAATAAAAAAAAGAGATAAGAAGGGGGGAACATTACTGAAAAAGCAGCACAAATGCAATTCGGTCGACAAACAGCATCATTTAAAAAAAAAACAGACATTGGTTGACAATAGAGGGGTAAGGTAGGTTACAGGGAATTAATTAGGTATAGCTTCGTTTTTATCTTAAACTGGTTGAGAGAGGTACAGTCTTTAACATGGTTGGGAAGGTCATTCCACATAAGTCGTACTCTAGGAATATCAAAACTCTATTTATTTCTGGTGTGGTGCTCGTGGGTTCTTTTACAACCTTCTATGAAGCTTTTGAGGTCAGGATTGGCATTACAGTTCAGCATTTTATATATGTATAATACACATGAGAGAATGTGCAGTGACTTAATATCTAACATATTCAGAGATTTGAGTAGGGGCACCGAGTGATGTCGGGGCCAGAGTTGGATATTGTCCTGATAGCAGCTTTGTGTTGAGAAATTAGAGGACGTAAATGATTTTGGGTAGTAGAACCCCAAGCACAAATACCATAGTTGAGATATGGATAGATGAGGGAGTAATAGAGAGTCACCAGGGCAGGGCGGTGTACATAATATCTGATCTTAGAAAGAATGCCAACAGTTTTTTAAACTTTTTTTTATATATTTAGAATGTGTCCCTGGAAATTCAGCTTTTGGTCAATGAGAATGCCAAGGAATTTGCCATCTAATTTGTTACAAATTTGGGTATTGTTTATTTTGAGATTTATTTGATTAGAGGATTTATTGCCAAACAGAATATAGAAAGTTTTGTCAATGTTAAGGGTGAGTTTGTTGGCAGTTAGCCAAAGATGGACTTTATTTAGCTCAGTATTTACAGCGGCATTTAGAGCAAGGGGGTCAGGACTGGAGTAAATGAAGGTTGTGTCGTCAGCAAATAGAATTGGTTTGAGGAGTTGGGAGGCATTTGGAAGGTCATTAATGTAGATGAGAAAGAGGAGAGGGCCAAGTATGCTGCCCTGAGGAACACCAATGTTGATGGGTAGGGTTGGAGAAATTGAATTATTCACAGAAACATACTGGAGCCTGTCAGTAAGGTAGGATTTGAGGTATTGCAGGGAGTGTCATTCCAAAAAAGTGACATCAAATCAGCTTATAGAGTGGGTATCAAATCATCAGGTACAAATAACAGGAGAATTCGAGTTAAACTAGATAGCTGCTCCCGCAAGTCTGATCTTATCACATCTGCAGTCGCTAGTAAATCCACTGTTTGTGAGAATGAATGTCTGACCAGGTTCAGGCAAAATCTCTTATTTAAACTGCGTGGTTTATGCAAAAATTCCCCGATAATTAAACATTGTTTTGTGCGAGATGATAAAATTTTAGCTAGGAGGATTGACTCTGGAAAAACCTATTCAATAACCACTGAAGCTCACCTTAATTCTTTCCTGAGTGACTGTGGGATAGCTGCTGTATAAGCTGAATTCACATTCAGCTTATACAGAATTCACATTTGAATGACGACATTTTTACACAGGTACCTGATGTCAGACATCGGCAGGAGCTGTAGGAGGCATTTGAGCAGAATTCTGTGTTGCGTTTCACTTACAAGATGGAGAAGGATGGGAAGCTGCCTTTTCTAGATGTAACAGTCATGGAAAGGAGCGGAGGTTTCCACACTGCAGTCTACACTAAGGAAACGAACATAGGAATGTGCCTAAATTCCAACAGTGACTGCCCAGACAGGTACAAAAGGAGTGTTGTTAATGCTTATGTCGACCGTGCTCTCAGCCACAGCTCAGAATGGAAGCAAGTCGACGAAGAACTCTGTAGGGTAAGGCAGGTCCTAGTCAACAACGGCTTCTCCAATGGTTTCGTTGAAGACATCATAAGAAGGAAAGTGAAACGCCATGCAACCTCTGAAGAGACAACTAACACAACACCTATACCCCCTATTAGACTATTTTAAAGGAACTTCTTTTCCACAGCTCATAAAACGGAGGAAAGGGTCCTGAAAGATATTGTTAATAGAAACGTTATCCCTACAGACAAAAATCGGAAGATACAACTGACGATTTACTATAAAACCAAAAAAACGGCCAGCCTACTCATGAGAAACCTCTCCAGACACAAAGCAGAACGCTTTAAAAGAGACCAACGTCGTCTATGCCTTCAAATGCCCTCTTGGGGACTGTAAGCCTCAAAAAACTCAGTATATAGGCAAGACAACAATATCTCTTTCCAGGCGTTTAACGATGCATAAGCAACAGGGCTCCATTAAGGAACATATAATCTCTTCCCACAACCAAACCATCACCAGAGAAATCTTAGCAAACAACACAGAAATCATCGATAGATACAGCGATAGAAGGTGGCTTGACATCTGCGAGGCACTACACATCAAGAAGTCAACACCAGCAATCAACAGCCAATTAATGCACAACTATATTCTACCCACTTCAAGACTCCGCTCCAATATAGAAGCATCAAGAAATATGGGCCAATAGGCCCTCTACAATTACTCCTATTCAATACCCATTGTTTCGTGTTCTGTCTTGTGTTGAAAGTTTGTTTTCACCTCATCCAAAACTGTTGTAACATATCACTTCACTCAAATGCAGGTATAAAAAATCGAAGATGTTTAAGCTCTATTCAGTTAAAGTTGTGTGTGTGTAAACTAAAGTCTTTGAAAATGTAATAAGTTTTACAAAACTCGTTCAAGTGTCACGTCAGACTAGAAATAAAAATGAATTTTGGAGAATTGATTTTTCAATTACCATCAACAGTGAAAAGTAACATAAGAAAGATCGAGAAAATTCGTGTTAGAATTATTAATCTTACTTACTTAATCTTACATATTTAATAATATACGTCTACAGGAAAGACTGCTACCAATATATATATATATATATATATATATATATATATATATATATATATATATATATATATATATATATATATATATATATATATATATATATATATATATATATTCATAGCTAGTTCTTTTATTATTGTCTTTTTTGGCTTTCTGTAAAACAAACAATATGGCTTTTCTCTTATGCAAACTATTATAGATCCAGACCTTAACCTTTTATATAGTATCTATGACAATCATCACTTTAATGATCAAAATTGCAGGTATTACACAGCACATGATGCAAGCAATGTTTTAGCGAGTAATCACAATGTTTCTGTAATTAACTTGAATCTAGAGACCCTTATGGAGAGTATATATTTGCCTGTTTCAAAGTCAAGGGTAACGATGCTGTCTTGACTGTGGGAGCAGTCTACAGAATTCCTAGCACTGATGTGACTGAATTTAACTCTAACCTTAGAAATCTAATACTAGAGAACAAACTGAACAAAAACCACTTAATTATTTCTGGGGACTTTAACGTAGACCTCTGCGAGCTTGATAACCCTCCTGTAGTTTTCATACAGTTTCCTCAACTGTATGAATTCCTGCTTCCTCATACCCTTAATCCCTAGACCTATTAGAATCACTGATAGTAATGCCACGGCTCTTGATCACATCTGGACCAACATAACCTCTCCACTTACTTCAGGGATAATCATTGATAGTACTACAGACCATTACCCCACATTTCTCCTAACCAACATTAACAAACCCGCTCTAGAGACAAGGGAGATGAGCTTTAGGCTTCACAATGAAACTTCTATAGGCAATTTTATTGGTGGTTCTGCTAATATCAACTGGGAATCCGAATTAGGGAACATAGAAGACATCAACCTAGCAGTGCAATAATTTCTTCAAAAAACTCTCAGCCTTTATAACACCCACTGTCCTATGCTAACGAAACAAGTCACGACTAAAAGGCTAAACAATCCTTGGCTTACAAAGGGGATACTTAAATTCATTAATACAAAACATGACCTTGAGAAGAAGTATAGGTTAGGAATCGTCTCCAAAGAATTTTCAAAGAATTACTCATCATTGCTATCTAAAATAATTAGGCGAGTCAAAATTAAAGACTAGGACGATAAATTTACCCACACAAAGGGCAACATTAAGAAAACATGGAGCACAATTTCACAAATATTGGGAACAAAGAAGATTTTTAATAACAAACCAATACTCTTGTCAAATTATGAAGGTCTGCTTTCAGCCTCTGACACTGCTTTTGAGTTCAATAGGTTCTTCTCTTCCATTGGGTCATCCCTTGCAAATGATATTCCATCTTCCAGTACTAATATTCAGGACTATCTTACAGGTAACTATCCACATTCTCTGCACCTAATGCCTACTAATTCCACTGATGTTACTGACATAATCCTTTCCCTTAAAGCCAAGTCTAGTGCCCTTGAGGAGATACCAACTTTAATTTACAAAAAATGCCTCCAGAACTTTAGCCCCTGCTATTGCATTGCTCTTCAACACGTCCCTGGAACTCCAAATCTTTCCAGATATTCTAAAAAAAAAGCGAGAGTAACCCCTGTCCATTAATGTGGTCATCTCACTGATGTTGACAACTACAGACCTATATCAATACTGCCAAACTTGTCTAAAATATTTGAAAACCTTATCTACAAGCAGTTTTACTCTTATCTAGCCAAACTCAATATACTTAGCTCCTGTCAATATGGCTTCAGACCCCAAAAAAGCACTAACGATGCACTTATTAGTATGATTAACTTGATACATGCAGCTCTTGATAAAAATGAGTTCCCTATTGGGTTATTTGTGGACCTGCGTAAGGCTTTTGACACTGTCAACCACCAAACCCTTCTTCTTAAATTACAACATTATGGAGTCAGAGGTCACTCCCTGCAGTACCTTAAGTCTGACCTTACTGACAGGCTCCAGTATGTTTCTGTGAATAATTCAATTTCTCCCACCCTACCCATCAACATTGGTGTTCCCCAGGGCAGCATACTTGGCCGTCTCCTCTTTCTCATCTACATTAATTACCTTCCAAATGCCTCCCAACATCTCAAACCAATTCTATTTGCTGACGATGCGACCTTCATTTACTGCAGTCCTGACCCCCTTGCTATAAATGTCACAGTGAATACTGAGCTAAATAATGTCCATCACTGGCTAACTGCCAACAAACTCACCCTCAATATTGACAAAACTTTCTATATTTTGTTTGGCAATAAATCCTCAAATCAAATAAATCTCAGGATTATCAATATCAAAATTTGTAACTAAGTAGATGGCAAATTCCTTGGCGTTCTCATTGACTTAAAGCTGAATTTCCAGGGACACATTCTAAATATATAAAAAAAAAGTTTCAAAAACTGTTGGCATTCTCTCTAAGATCTGATATTATGTACCTCGCCCTGCCCTGGTGACACTCTATTACTCTCTCATCTATCCTTATCTCAACTATGGTATTTGTGCTTGGGGTTCTACTACCCAAAATCATTTACATCGTCTAATTACTCAACACAAAGCTGCTATTAGAACAATATCTAACTCTGGCCCCAGACATCACTCGGTACCCTTACTCAAATCTCTGAATATGTTAGATATTAAGTCACTGCACATCCTCTCATGTGTATTTTATATATATAAAACGCTGAACTGTAATGTCAATCCTGAACTTAAAAGCTTCCTAGAAGGTTGTAACAGATCCCATGAGCACCACACCAGAAACAAATACATATTTGATATTCCAAGAGTACGATTTAGACAAACTAGAAATGCTTTACAAATCAAGGGACCTCGAATGTGGAATGACCTTCCATATTATGTTAAAGACTGTACCTCTCCCAACCAGTTAAAGATAAAAACTAAGTACTACCTAATTAACTCAATGTAACCTACCACACCCCCAAAATGTCAACCCATGTCTACTATTTTAAACAATGATGTTCGTTGACCAAATTGTATTTTTGTTTTTTTCTGTCATGTTCCCACCCCCACTTTTTTCATTTTTTTTTTTCTCATTTTTTCTCAACACAATTTATACTTTAATCTCAATTAGTATTATGTTTCAGTCTTAGTGTTTTTCCTGCCCAAAATGTTCTGTTAATAGTGGCTTTAGGCAATGTATGTACTAGCTCTATCTATAAATCCATCAACTTTTGTACTCACCTAGTTGTGCTTGCGAGGGTTGAGCTCTGGCTCTTTGGTCCCTCCTCTCAACCGTCAATCAACAGGTGTACAGGTTCCTGAGCCTCTATCATATCTACACTTGAAACTGTGTATGGAGTCAGCCTCAACCATATCACTTCCTAATGCATTCCATTTGTCAACCACTCTGACACTAAAAAAGTTCTTTCTAATATCTTTGTGGCTCATTTGGGCACTCAGTTTCCACCTGTGTCCCCTAGTGCGTGTGCCCCTTGTGTTAAATAGCCTGTCCTTATCAACCCTGTCGATTCCCTTGAGAATCTTGAATGTGGTGATCATGTCCCCCCTAACTCTTCTGTCTTCCAACGGAGTGAGGTTTAATTCCCGTAGTCTCTCCTCGTAGCTCATACCTCTCAGCTCGGGTACTAGTCTGGTGGCAAACCTTTGAACCTTTTCCAGTTTAGTTTTATGCTTGACTAGATATGGACTCCATGCTGGAGCCGCATACTCCAGGATTGGTCTGACATATGTGGTACATAATGTTCTGAAAGATTCCTTACACAAGTTTCTAAAGGCCGTTCTTATGTTAGCCAACCTGGCATATGCTGCTGATGTTATCCTCTTGATATGAGTTCAGGGGACAGGTCTGGCTTGATATCAACCCCCAGGTTTTTCTCTCTCTCTGACTCTTGAAGTATTTCATCTCCCAAATGATACCTTGTATCTGGTCTCCTGATTCCTATCCCAATCTTCATTACATTACATTTGCTTGGGTTAAACTCTAACAGCCATTTGTTCAACCATTCCTGCAGCTTGTCCAGGTCTTCTTGAAGCCTCAAGCTGTCCTCCTCTGTCTTAATCCTTATCATAGGATTATGAGAAGGATTTTTACAAACATTGAGAGGAATAAGTCTATACCCTCTGGGAGATCATTTACGTATATAAGCGTATTCCTAAATGTTTCTTGGCGGTATTTTGTATAATTCTTATGTGTGTTCTAAGTAAAGACCAGTGGACAACCCGACAGCTGATGGCTCCCATGAACATCATGAAGAGACCCCAGGGATTAGAGACTTGTACTGTGAGTATTGCAGTTGAAGAAGGGACCTGGAAGGTGATGGTGGATACAGGAGGTATGAGAAATGATATTATGAGTGACTGTTTCCGACAGGTTGACACCCCCCTCCCGCGTGATTGCTGAACCTGGATTCAGCATTATACGGAACGTTGGTCGACATGACGGTGGCAGAGCAAACACCATCTTCAAGGTACAAGCAGCTCTGTTGGGACTAGGCGTGGGCCTAGTAGACAGTTATGCTGTAAGTACTGATTTAACAACTATCGCTGTTACTCTAAATTATCAGACCCCTGTATTCCAGGTTCCCATCTCCCTGAAGGACTACCGGACCGGTATAAGAAATGCCGTCTGCGACCAGCCACCAACGGTGCCACGACACAGGGAGGTGTCGATTCGCCCCACATCGCGCCTGTGCTGAACCTTACTAGAGACACGTGAGATAATTGTGCCCGTGATTAGTATCTCGGTGAGGTTGTATGAAGTCACGTCAGGCAGGACATCACCTATGATCCTCAAGTTTTCCTTGTGCCAGAATCTCCCATTACGGCAGTTTTGCGGACAAGACATCCTCGCCACTCCAGTCCATTGTTTATGTGAATCCGTTTGGAGTTGTACCCACGTACTAATTTGGTTTGTCTTCTCTTTTATAGAAACCCAAACCAAATTCTTTTTGGTGGGGAGGTGTTACGGACCCGAGTCCAGCGTTGGAGCACGGAGCAGCGACGACAACGCCATCTGTGAGTCCGCTCCCGAAACCCACTCCAAATGGACGACGCCATCTAGAGGTGACAGGATATGCCGGCAACAGGCGCTTGATTCCTGTCCTAGTCGACTCGCGATGTAGCCGCTGCTGACCTCTGGTGAGGTAGTGCTTAGACAGTGAACGCCATCTATGGAGTGAAGAGGTGGACGTTTCTGTCTAAGCTTGTGAGTGAAGCGTCCCAGTATTAATGACGTGTCTGATTGCAGAGTCGACCTGGGACTGCTGTGTTGGACGATGGACCAGTCTACCCAAGGCAGCCAAGGTCTCTTCACGAGTCTGCTTTGAAGAAGCTGTGAGCCACCCGTGGACAAACTCTATTGAGAGTGTAATAGCCTGCCTGAGGCGTGGCAGTGTCGGGAATCGCCTTATCCGGGGCTGGCTGGTGGAAGAGACTAGCCACTGTGGTGCTTAATGAGGAGAGTGATCAGCGGGTCACACGAGGCTCCTGCTTAGGGCTCGCATCCCTAGTATCGGTCGTGGAGTGGCCTAAACAGCGAGGCTGATCGGTACCTGCCAGCTATAGGCTGGATTGTGGTTGAAGGCCTCCACGACGAATCACCCAGTGGGACTGTGATTTGGCTGGCCTGTGGCCAGGGTAGATTCATCATAGTTATCGTGGATTCATCGTGAGCCACGGAAGCCGAGACCAGGGCTACCTAGAAGAAGCATCGCAGAGTGTTGAGCGTCTTCAGAGAGGGAGACCTCATTGTACATTGTGTAGTAATAATTCCCTTTTATGACTTTAAATTATGGTGGTGGAAATATATATAAATTGGAATATTTGTATCCCTCCCCCTTTAGCTTTCACTTGCATTATGGAACACACCCCTTGAAAGCCTCTACTAACTTGGGGCCAGATTCCCAAAACTCTACTACCATCAGAGAAGAATCCGGTTGCGTCCCAGTAGGGCCGTAACAAATCCTATCTTAGTAATAGACACCAATGTGTAGCCATCAATAATATAACCTCTCCAACTCTACCAATAACCGTTGGAGTGGCACAGGGCAGCATTTTGGGACCTCTCCTATTTCTTATATACATCAATGATCTGCCTAATGTCTCTAACATTCTGAAACCTATTTTATTTGCTGATGATACTACCCTCATCTACTCTAACCCCAACCCACATACACTAAGTAATGTTGTCCACTTATGGATGTCAACCAACAAACTAACACTTAACATAGAAAAGACCTACTACATCTTATTTGGAAGCAAATCTACAAATGCAATTCAGCTTCAGATAGACAATGTAAACATTAGCAATAAAAATGATGGAAAGTTTCTCGGCCTATTCCTAGACAAGAGACTCAACTTCAGTACCCACATACAACACATAACTAAGAAAGTCTCTAAAACAGTTGGTATACTCTCCAAAATCAGATATTATGTACCTAACTCTGCTCTCATCTCTATATATTATGCACTAACCTATCCCTATCTTAATTATGGTATCTGTGCATCGGGTTCAACCACTGCAAACCACCTCAAGTCTATCATTACCCAGCAAAAATCTGCTATCAGAATAATAACAAATTCTGCTTTCAGACAACACTCAGCCCCCTTGTTTAACTCCCTAAACATGCTAAACATAATCTCACTCCACAAATTCTCTTGTGTCAACTACATTTACAAAACCATGTTCTTAAATGCAAATCCTGCTCTGAAACTCTCCCTGGACAGATGTAATAGGACCCATTATCACCACATCAGAAATAAATATCTCTTTGATATCCCCAAAGTCAAACTTAATCTGTGTAAACACTCTATGCAAATAAAGGGACCCAGTCTATGGAACTCACTCCCTATTGAATTGAAAAGCTGTCCAACTTTTGCGTCATTCAAAATCAATACTAAAAAGTACCTAATTTCATCTTCATAGTTTTTTACCTTTTGCTTTAAAATTGCACTGTATCTATTGCTACCCAATCTCCCAATCTTTATGTACCCAATCTCCCAATCTTTATGTACCCAATCTGAACATCTTTATCATTGTGATCATTGCTGTCTTCTTATATGTGCTGTCAATCTGCTGTATGGTGTCTATTAATCTTGTTTAAATTACCAATCAAGCTGTCAATGTATTCAATCAGAGTTTTAATATACCAATGTGCTTTAATATACTTACTAATCTCTCTCATCTCATTTTTTTTCTTGCAATGTATTTGTTATCATTTTATTAATTGTGATAGAATTTACCTACTAAACTTATCTGTTAGATTAAGGACCTGCCTGAAACGCTGCGCGTACTAGTGGCTTTACAAGATTGTAAATACTGTACTATGCTATGTATTCTCACAAACCTAATGTACCTTCTTAAATAAATAAATAAATAAATAAATAAACAAATAAATAAATAAAAACAAAAACCAACTCTTGACTAAACAAGTAGCATTACGTTTTAAGTTCATCTTATATTCCCATCTCACTGGAATATTTTTTTTAAATATAGCTGGGAAAATATCGTCATCAGGGATAAAAACTATTTATTTTAAAATAATACGTCAGAAACAATTAAGCATTGACATATTTACCTTATAAAGCCTCTCTATAAAAATAGAATGCCATTGTGCATTATGATTTTTAAAATAAATAATGCATAAATACTTAGGTGACTTCATAAACAAAAAATGATTTTAATGAGTCGGGTTCGGAAGGGTTTGTCATTAAGAGTACCACTAAATTTTTGTCAAAAATACAACGTAGAGAAGGATTTACTCCTCAAGACATTATTATTATTTTTTCAGAGTTTCATTAGGTTTAAAGTTACCGCTGGTTGTGTGTGTGTCTCTCCCCGCTGGTTGTGTGTCCCTCCCCGCTGGTTGTGTGTCCCTCCCCGCTGGTTGTGTGTGTCTCTCCCCGCTGGTTGTGTGTCCCTCCCCGCTGGTTGTGTGTCACTCCCCGCTGGTTGTGTGTCCCTCCCCGCTGGTTGTGTGTCCCTCCCCGCTGGTTGTGTGTGTCCCTCCCCGCTGGTTGTGTGTGTCCCTCCCCGCTGGTTGTGTGTCCCTCCCCGCTGGTTGTGTGTCCCTCCCCGCTGGTTGTGTGTGTCCCTCCCCGCTGGTTGTGTGTCCCTCCCCGCTGGTTGTGTGTGTCCCTCCCCGCTGGTTGTGTGTGTCCCTCCCCGCTGGTTGTGTGTCCCTCCCCGCTGGTTGTGTGTGTCTCTCCCCGCTGGTTGTGTGTCCCTCCCCGCTGGTTGTGTGTCTCTCTCCCCGCTGGTTGTGTGTCCCTCCCCGCTGGTTGTGTGTGTCTCTCCCCGCTGGTTGTGTGTCCCTCCCCGCTGGTTGTGTGTCCCTCCCCGCTGGTTGTGTGTCCCTCCCCGCTGGTTGTGTGTGTCCCTCCCCGCTGGTTGTGTGTGTCCCTCCCCGCTGGTTGTGTGTCCCTCCCCGCTGGTTGTGTGTCCCTCCCCGCTGGTTGTGTGTGTCCCTCCCCGCTGGTTGTGTGTCCCTCCCCGCTGGTTGTGTGTGTCCCTCCCCGCTGGTTGTGTGTGTCCCTCCCCGCTGGTTGTGTGTCCCTCCCCGCTGTTTGTGTGTGTCTCTCCCCGCTGGTTGTGTGTCCCTCCCCGCTGGTTGTGTGTCTCTCTCCCCGCTGGTTGTGTGTCCCTCCCCGCTGGTTGTGTGTGTCTCTCCCCGCTGGTTGTGTGTCCCTCCCCGCTGGTTGTGTGTCTCTCTCCCCGCTGGTTGTGTGTCCCTCCCCGCTGGTTGTGTGTGTCTCTCCCCGCTGGTTGTGTGTCCCTCCCCGCTGGTTGTGTGTGTCTCTCCCCGCTGGTTGTGTGTCCCTCCCCGCTGGTTGTGTGTCCCTCCCTGCTGGTTGTGTGTGTCCCTCCCCGCTGGTTGTGTGTGTCCCTCCCCGCTGGTTGTGTGTGTGTCCCTCCCCGCTGGTTGTGTGTCCCTCCCCGCTGGTTGTGTGTGTGTCCCTCCCCGCTGGTTGTGTGTCCCTCCCCGCTGGTTGTGTGTGTCCCTCCCCGCTGGTTGTGTGTGTCTCTCCCCGCTGGTTGTGTGTCCCTCCCCGCTGGTTGTGTGTGTCCCTCCCCGCTGGTTGTGTGTGTCCCTCCCCGCTGGTTGTGTGTCCCTCCCCGCTGGTTGTGTGTGTCCTTCCCCGCTGGTTGTGTGTGTCCCTCCCCGCTGGTTGTGTGTGTGTCCCTCCCCGCTGGTTGTGTGTCCCTCCCCGCTGGTTGTGTGTGTCCCTCCCCGCTGGTTGTGTGTGTCTCTCCCCGCTGGTTGTGTGTCCCTCCCTGCTGGTTGTGTGTGTCCCTCCCCGCTGGTTGTGTGTCCCTCCCAGCTGGTTGTGTGTGTCTCTCCCCGCTGGTTGTGTGTGTCCCTCCCCGCTGTGTGTGTGTCCCTCCCCGCTGGTTGTGTGTCCCTCCCCGCTGGTTGTGTGTGTCCCTCCCCGCTGGTTGTGTGTGTCCCTCCCCGCTGGTTGTGTGTGTCCCTCCCCGCTGGTTGTGTGTGTCCCTCCCCGCTGGTTGTGTGTCCCTCCCCGCTGGTTGTGTGTCCCTCCCCGCTGGTTGTGTGTGTCCCTCCCCGCTGGTTGTGTGTGTGTCCCTCCCCGCTGGTTGTGTGTGTCCCTCCCCGCTGGTTGTGTGTGTCTCTCCCCGCTGGTTGTGTGTCCCTTCCCGCTGGTTGTGTGTGTCCCTCCCCGCTGGTTGTGTGTCCCTCCCCGCTGGTTGTGTGTGTCCCTCCCCGCTGGTTGTGTGTGTCCCTCCCCGCTGGTTGTGTGTCCCTCCCCGCTGGTTGTGTGTCCCTCCCCGCTGGTTGTGTGTGTGTCCCTCCCCGCTGGTTGTGTGTCCCTCCCCGCTGGTTGTGTGTCCCTCTCCGCTGGTTGTGTGTCCCTACCCGCTGGTTTTGTGTCCCTCCCCGCTGGTTGTGTGTCGCACCCCGCTGGTTGTGTGTCCCTCCCCGCTGGTTGTGTGTCCCTCCCCGCTGGTTGTGTGTCCCTCCCCGCTGGTTGTGTGTCCCTCCCCGCTGGTTGTGTGTGTCCCTCCCCGCTGGTTGTGTGTGTCCCTCCCCGCTGGTTGTGTGTCCCTCCCCGCTGGTTGTGTGTCCCTCCCTGCTGGTTGTGTGTCCCTCCCCGCTGGTTGTGTGTCCCTCCCCGCTGGTTGTGTGTGTGTCCCTCCCCGCTGGTTGTGTGTCCCTCCCCGCTGGTTGTGTGTCCCTCCCCGCTGGTTGTGTGTCCCTCCCCGCTGGTTGTGTGTGTCCCTCCCCGCTGGTTGTGTGTGTGTCCCTCCCCGCTGGTTGTGTGTGTCCCTCCCCGCTGGTTGTGTGTCCCTCCCCGCTGGTTGTGTGTGTCCCTCCCGCGGGGTGTGTGTGTCCCTCCCCGCTGGTTGTGTGTGTCCCTCCCCGCTGGTTGTGTGTGTCCCTCCCCGCTGGTTGTGTGTCCCTCCCCGCTGGTTGTGTGTGTGTCCCTCCCCGCTGGTTGTGTGTCCCTCCCCGCTGGTTGTGTGTCCCTCCCCGCTGGTTGTGTGTCCCTCCCCGCTGGTTGTGTGTGTCCCTCCCCGCTGGTTGTGTGTGTGTCCCTCCCCGCTGGTTGTGTGTGTCCCTCCCCGCTGGTTGTGTGTCCCTCCCCGCTGGTTGTGTGTGTCCCTCCCGCTGGTTGTGTGTGTCCCTCCCCGCTGGTTGTGTGTGTCCCTCCCCGCTGGTTGTGTGTGTCCCTCCCCGCTGGTTGTGTGTCCCTCCCCGCTGGTTGTGTGTGTGTCCCTCCCCGCTGGTTGTGTGTCCCTCCCCGCTGGTTGTGTGTCCCTCCCCGCTGGTTGTGTGTGTCCCTCCCCGCTGGTTGTGTGTCCCTCCCCGCTGGTTGTGTGTGTCCCTCCCGCTGGTTGTGTGTCCCTCCCCGCTGGTTGTGTGTCCCTCCCTGCTGGTTGTGTGTCCCTCCCCGCTGGTTGTGTGTCCCTCCCTGCTGGTTGTGTGTGTCCCTCCCCGCTGGTTGTGTGTGTCCCTCCCCGCTGGTTGTGTGTCCCTCCCTGCTGGTTGTGTGTGTCCCTCCCCGCTGGTTGTGTGTCCCTCCCCGCTGGTTGTGTGTCCCTCCCTGCTGGTTGTGTGTCCCTCCCCGCTGGTTGTGTGTGTCCCTCCCCGCTGGTTGTGTGTGTCCCTCCCCGCTGGTTGTGTGTCCCTCCCCGCTGGTTGTGTGTGTCCCTCCCCGCTGGTTGTGTGTGTCCCTCCCCGCTGGTTGTGTGTGTCCCTCCCCGCTGGTTGTGTGTCCCTCCCCGCTGGTTGTGTGTCCCTCCCCGCTGGTTGTGTGTCCCTCCCCGCTGGTTGTGTGTGTCACTCCCTGCTGGTTGTGTGTGTCCCTCCCCGCTGGTTGTGTGTGTCCCTCCCCGCTGGTTGTGTGTCCCTCCCCGCTGGTTGTGTGTGTCCCTCCCCGCTGGTTGTGTGTGTCCCTCCCCGCTGGTTGTGTGTGTCCCTCCCCGCTGGTTGTGTGTCCCTCCCCGCTGGTTGTGTGTCCCTCCCCGCTGGTTGTGTGTGTCCCTCCCCGCTGGTTGTGTGTGTCCCTCCCCGCTGGTTGTGTGTCCCTCCCCGCTGGTTGTGTGTCCCTCCCTGCTGGTTGTGTGTCCCTCCCCGCTGGTTGTGTGTCCCTCCCCGCTGGTTGTGTGTGTGTCCCTCCCCGCTGGTTGTGTGTCCCTCCCCGCTGGTTGTGTGTCCCTCCCCGCTGGTTGTGTGTCCCTCCCCGCTGGTTGTGTGTGTCCCTCCCCGCTGGTTGTGTGTGTGTCCCTCCCCGCTGGTTGTGTGTGTCCCTCCCCGCTGGTTGTGTGTCCCTCCCCGCTGGTTGTGTGTGTCCCTCCCGCTGGTTGTGTGTGTCCCTCCCCGCTGGTTGTGTGTGTCCCTCCCCGCTGGTTGTGTGTGTCCCTCCCCGCTGGTTGTGTGTCCCTCCCCGCTGGTTGTGTGTGTGTCCCTCCCCGCTGGTTGTGTGTCCCTCCCCGCTGGTTGTGTGTCCCTCCCCGCTGGTTGTGTGTCCCTCCCCGCTGGTTGTGTGTGTCCCTCCCCGCTGGTTGTGTGTGTGTCCCTCCCCGCTGGTTGTGTGTGTCCCTCCCCGCTGGTTGTGTGTCCCTCCCCGCTGGTTGTGTGTGTCCCTCCCGCTGGTTGTGTGTGTCCCTCCCCGCTGGTTGTGTGTGTCCCTCCCCGCTGGTTGTGTGTGTCCCTCCCCGCTGGTTGTGTGTCCCTCCCCGCTGGTTGTGTGTGTGTCCCTCCCCGCTGGTTGTGTGTCCCTCCCCGCTGGTTGTGTGTCCCTCCCCGCTGGTTGTGTGTGTCCCTCCCCGCTGGTTGTGTGTCCCTCCCCGCTGGTTGTGTGTGTCCCTCCCGCTGGTTGTGTGTCCCTCCCCGCTGGTTGTGTGTCCCTCCCTGCTGGTTGTGTGTCCCTCCCCGCTGGTTGTGTGTCCCTCCCTGCTGGTTGTGTGTGTCCCTCCCCGCTGGTTGTGTGTGTCCCTCCCCGCTGGTTGTGTGTCCCTCCCTGCTGGTTGTGTGTGTCCCTCCCCGCTGGTTGTGTGTCCCTCCCCGCTGGTTGTGTGTCCCTCCCTGCTGGTTGTGTGTCCCTCCCCGCTGGTTGTGTGTGTCCCTCCCCGCTGGTTGTGTGTGTCACTCCCTGCTGGTTGTGTGTCCCTCCCCGCTGGTTGTGTGTGGGTCCCTCCCCGCTGGTTGTGTGTGTCCCTCCCCGCTGGTTATGTGTGTGTCCCTCCCCGCTGGTTGTGTGTGTCACTCCCTGCTGGTTGTGTGTCCCTCCCCGCTGGTTGTGTGTGTCCCTCCCCGCTGGTTGTGTGTGTCCCTCCCCGCTGGTTGTGTGTGTCCCTCCCCGCTGGTTGTGTGTGTCCCTCCCCGCTGGTTGTGTGTCCCTCCCCGCTGGTTGTGTGTGTCCCTCCCCGCTGGTTGTGTGTGTCCCTCCCCGCTGGTTGTGTGTGTGTCCCTCCCCGCTGGTTGTGTGTGTCCCTCCCCGCTGGTTGTGTGTCCCTCCCCGCTGGTTGTGTGTGTCACTCCCTGCTGGTTGTGTGTGTCACTCCCTGCTGGTTGTGTGTGTCCCTCCCCGCTGGTTGTGTGTATCCCTCCCCGCTGGTTGTGTGTGTCCCTCCCCGCTGGTTGTGTGTGTCCCTCCCCGCTGTTTGTGTGTGTCCCTCCCCACTGGTTGTGTGTCCCTCCCCGCTGGTTGTGTGTGTCCCTCCCCGCTGGTTGTGTGTGTCCCTCCCCGCTGGTTGTGTGTGTCCCTCCCCGCTGGTTGTGTGTGTCCCTCCCCACTGGTTGTGTGTCCCTCCCCGCTGGTTGTGTGTGTCCCTCCCCGCTGGTTGTGTGTCCCTCCCCGCTGGTTGTGTGTGTCCCTCCCCACTGGTTGTGTGTCCCTCCCCACTGGTTGTGTGTCCCTCCCCGCTGGTTGTGTGTGTCCCTCCCCGCTGGTTGTGTGTGTCCCTCCCCGCTGGTTGTGTGTGTCCCTCCACGCTGGTTGTGTGTGTCCCTCAGGTAGCCCACGAAGTGACACTCAGGTTTGAGACACACGCTGGGGGGATTGTTCTCGGGATCCACGTCCCGGCGGCCCGGTCTCCGTACACGCCTCTTCACTGGTGGTCTGGTCAACCAGGCTGTTAGACGCCGCAGCTTGCGTCCAGTTATTAATCGAAACTTTCTGTTCGCTTCCGTACGCGCGTTACGGTAAAGAGCTGAAGGTGAACTACAGCAAGTATAATTAGCTGAGAAAATTTATATACGAGTACACACGCTCTCTCGCTCTCTCTGCCTCTGTCTTTGTTGCTCTCTCTTTCTCTTTCGCCTCTTTCTCTTTCTCTCTCTCTCTCTCTCTCTCTCTCTCTCTCTCTCTCTCTCTCTCTCTCTCTCTCTCTCTCTCTTCTCTCTCTCTCTCTCTCTCCTCTCTCTCTCTCTCTATCTCTCTATCTCTCTCTCTCTCTCTCTCTCTCTCTCTCTCTCTCTCTTCTATCTCTCTCTCTCTCTCTCTCTCTCTCTCTCTCTCTCTCTCTCTCTCTCTCTCTCCTCTCTCTCTCTCTCTCTCTCCTCTCTCTCTCTCTCTCTCTCTCTCTCTCTCTTCTCTCTCTCTCCCTCTCTCTCTCTCTCTCTCGCTCTCTCTCTCTCTCTCTCTCTCTCTCTCTCTCTCTCTCTCTCTCTCTCTCTCTCTCTCTCTCTCTCTCTCTCTCTCTCTCTCTCTCTCTCTCTCTCTCTCTCTCTCTCTCTCTCTCTCTCTCTCTCTCTCTCTCTCTCTCTCTCTCTCTCTCTCTCTCTCTCTCTCTCTCTCTCTCTCTCTCTCTCTCTCTCTCTCTCTCTCTCTCTCTCTCTCTTTCTCTCTCTCTCTCTCTCTCTCTCTCTCTCTCTCTCTCTCTCTCTCTCTCTCTAGAGACAGGCAGGTGTAGCTGGTAAGGTGCTCCAGTGGATAAGGCAGTATCTAAGCAATAGGAAGCAGAGAGTTACGGTGAGGGGTGAGACCTCCGATTGGCGTGAAGTCACCAGTGGAGTCCCACAGGGCTCTGTACTCGGTCCTATCTTGTTTCTGATATATGTAAATGATCTCCCGGAGGGTATGGATTCATTTCTCTCAATGTTTGCGGACGATGCCAAAATTATGAGAAGGATTAAAACAGAAGAGGACTGTTTGAGGCTTCAAGAAGACCTAGACAAGCTGAAGGAATGGTCGAACAAATGGTTGTTAGAGTTTAACCCAACCAAATGTAATGTAATGAAGATATGTGTAGGGAGCAGGAGGCCAGATACAAGGTATCATCTGGGAGAGGAAATTCTTCAGGAGTCAGAGAAAGAAAAAGACTTGGGGGTTGATATCACGCCAGACTTGTCTCCTGCAGCACATATCAAGAGGATAACATCAGCGGCATATGCCAGGCTGGCCAACATACGAACGGCATTCAGAAACTTGTGTAAAGAATCATTCAGAACTTTGTATACTACATATGTCAGGCCAATCCTGGAGTTTGCAGCCCCAGCATGGAGTCCATATCTAGTCAAGGATAAGACTAAACTGGAAAAGGTTCAAAGGTTTGCCACCAGACTAGTACCCGAGCTGAGAGGTATGAGCTACGAGGAGAGACTACGGGAATTAAACCTCACTTCGCTGGAAGACAGAAGAGTTAGGGGGGACATGATCACCACATTCAAGATTCTCAAGGAAATTGATAGGGTAGATAAAGACAGGCTATTTAACACAAGGGGCACACGCACAAGGGGACACAGGTGGAAACTGAGCGCCCAAATGAGCCACAGAGATATTAGAAAGAACTTTTTTAGTGTCAGAGTGGTTGACAAATGGAATGCATTAGGAAGTGATGTGGTGGAGGCTGACTCCATACACAGTTTCAAGTGTAGATATGATAGAGCCCAATAGGCTCAGGAATCTGTACACCTGTTGATTGACGGTTGAGAGGCGGGACCAAAGAGCCAGAGCTCAACCCCCGCAAACACAACTAGGTGAGTACAACTAGGTGAGTACATACGTATAGGGGCCTGGTAGCCTGGTGGATAGCGCGCAGGAATCGTAATTCTGTGGCTCTAGTTCGATTCCCGCACCAGGCAGAAACAAATGGGCAAAGTTTCTTTCACCCTGAATGCCCCTGTTACCTAGCAGTAAATAGGTACCTGGGAGTTACTCAGCTGTCACGGGCTGCTTGTGAGTGTTGTGTGGAAAAAAAAATAGTAAACAGTTGAGAGGCGGGCCGAAAGAGCAAAGCTCAACCCCCGCAAACACAACTAGGTGAACACATGTGGTAGACTGAACATCATAACGACCTGTGAGGTGGACTGAACATCATAACGACCTGTGAGGTGGACTGAACATCATAACGACCTGTGAGGTAGACTGAACATCATAACGACCTGTGAGGTGGACTGAACATCATAACGACCTGTGAGGTGGACTGAACATCATAACGACCTGTGAGGTGGACTGAACATCATAACGACCTGTGAGGTGGACTGAACATCATAAGGGGAACGACCTGTGAGGTGGACTGAACATCATAAGGGGAACGACCTGTGAGGTGGACTGAACATCATAACGACCTGTGAGGTGGACTGAACATCATAACGACCTGTGAGGTGGACTGAACATCATAACGACCTGTGAGGTGGACTGAACATCATAACGACCTGTGAGGTAGACTGACCATCATAAGGGGAACGACCTGTGAGGTGGACTGACCATCATAAGGGGAACATGTGAGGTAGACTGAACATCATAAGGGGAACGACCTGTGAGGGAAACTGACCATCATAAGGGGAACGACCTGTGAGGTGGACTGACCATCATAAGGGGAACGACCTGTGAGGTGGACTGACCATCATAAGGGGAACATGTGAGGTAGACTGACCATCATAAGGGGAACGACCTGTGAGGTGGACTGACCATCATAAGGGGAACGACCTGTGAGGTGGACTGACCATCATAAGGGGAACATGTGAGGTAGACTGACCATCATAAGGGGAACGACCTGTGAGGGAAACTGACCATCATAAGGGGAACGACCTGTGAGGTAGACTGAACATCATAAGGGGAACGACCTGTGAGGTAGACTGACCATCATAAGGGGAACGACCTGTGAGGTAGACTGACCATCATAAGGGGAACGACCTGTGAGGTGGACTGACCATCATAAGGGGAACGACCTGTGAGGTGGACTGACCATCATAAGGGGAACATGTGAGGTAGACTGACCATCATAAGGGGAACGACATGTGAGGTGGACTGACCATCATAAGGGGAACGACCTGTGAGGTGGACTGACCATCATAAGGGGAACGACCTGTGAGGTGGACTGAACATCATAAGGGGAACGACCTGTGAGGTGGACTGACCATCATAAGGGGAACGACCTGTGAGGTGGACTGACCATCATAAGGGGAACATGTGAGGTGGACTGAACATCATAAGGGGAACGACCTGTGAGGTGGACTGACCATCATAAGGGGAACGACCTGTGAGGTGGACTGAACATCATAAGGGGAACGACCTGTGAGGTAGACTGAACATCATAAGGGGAACATGTGAGGTAGACTGAACATCATAAGGGGAACATGTGAGGTGGACTGAACATCATAAGGGGAACGACCTGTGAGGTGGACTGACCATCATAAGGGGAACATGTGAGGTGGACTGAACATCATAAGGGGAACGACCTGTGAGGTGGACTGAACATTATAAGGGGAACATGTGAGGTGGACTGAACATCATAAGGGGAACATGTGAGGTGGACTGACCATCATAAGGGGAACGACCTGTGAGGTGGACTGACCATCATAAGGGGAACGACATGTGAGGTGGACTGACCATCATAAGGGGAACGACCTGTGAGGTGGACTGACCATCATAAGGGGAACATGTGAGGTGGACTGACCATCATAAGGGGAACGACCTGTGAGGTGGACTGAACATCATAAGGGGAACGACCTGTGAGGTAGACTGAACATCATAAGGGGAACATGTGAGGTAGACTGACCATCATAAGGGGAACATGTGAGGTAGACTGAACATCATAAGGGGAACATGTGAGGTAGACTGAACATCATAAGGGACCTTCATGCAACGTTTGGTTGGTTTCCACTCAGAAGTGTCCACATGCTTAGGCCTAGCTGGGAGAAACACTTGTACACATGTTAAACACACACACACACACACACACACACACACACACACACACACACACACACACACACACACACACACACACACACACACACACACACATCTGCTGAGGAAGAGACAATGTGAGGTAGCTTCGGTATGAACGATAAACGTGCTCAGCACACCTGAGTGCTCAGATGTGCTGAGCAACACCTGAGTGCTGATCAATACTCACAAGAGCAGTAGCAACGAGAGCGTCCCGGTGGATGGCACAGTTGAGCTCCACCTTGTCATAAAGTTTGGGACAGGCAGACACCCAAGTGCTGACGTGAAGACTTTGGCTGCCCTGTTTGAGAGCGGCTAACAATGGCTGCTGGAGTGCTTGATGGGGCAATTCTCCCACCTCTCCAACTGATATTATTCGCGGAGCTTCAGCTACTCTTGCAAGAGTTGTTAGACTCACGCTCTTAGTTGCAGGTGCCATCAGGCCACGAAGTGATTCTGCAAAGCCACCTCGCAAGTTCAGCAGACGGTCGTGAAGCAATGCGTCCTCCTTGGCTGAGTTCGTTGTGGAGGAAGATCGAGCAGCACCCTTCAGGCGCCAGACACTGTCTGCTGGGCCCTCACCCCGGTTGTCTGCTAGGCCCTCACCCCGGTTGTCTGCTGGACCCTCACCCCGGTTGTCTGCTGGGCCCTCACCCCGGTTGTCTGCTGGGCCCTCACCCTGGTTGTCTGCTAGGCCCTCACCCTGGTTGTCTGCTGGGCCCTCACCCTGGTTGTCTGCTGGGCCCTCACCCCGGTTGTCTGCTGGGCCCTCACCCTGGTTGTCTGCTGGGTTCTCACCCTGGTGGCCGGACCAGAAGTTAGCTGCAGAGGAAGGCTCCGCTTTGTTGTCTTCATCTCTCTCCGTTGAATTATAATTTCTTAGAAGAGCTAAAAATTCTTGGTCAAACCGAAAGGTTTTCCTATCAGATACAGGCTTTTGAGGTTTGTAATTTTCAGGGTTCTCTTTCTCCTCATTGAGTCCCACAATTTTTGGTACTGGAGTCTTGCTTGGGTGTTGGTCAGCCTTCGAATTTCGGAAAGCAACGTTATGTAAAAAAATGCCAGAATCTAATCTGAGCGGCTTAACGGTAAAGACATCAGAAGCGGACGCCACGTAGCGAAGGGGCTGCGTGTCAGGGATCGAGGTTGCCACGGGTGTCCGAGGCTTAAGAAATGTCATGGAACTATGAGGCTCTTCTATTGATACTTCTAGGAAAGGAAAAGTTAATGAGGGCCTGAAATTTGTATCAATTTCCTTCAGTAATGGAAAATAGGTTGTCTTTGAGGAAGCGGTGTACTCTGAGGGAAATGATGGCTGCTTCCTCTCCTCCGACGTCAAAATAAACAGATGCTTCGGAATTTGTTCGTGAATTCTGTCTCCCTGGAAGATCTTCGGCCGGTTCTCTACGGATTCTGAGGGAGTCTGAGCGGGTTGTGGCTCCTCCTTCACCTGCGGCG